>DF358670.1:52327-81127 GCA_000787875.1 Solanum virginianum
GGTCGAACCCATCTATTAGCATAGCTTTTTTGGTGACTCTAAGTTGTCACCAACCTACTCTGAATCAACCGCACCTACTCTAAATCATATCTCAACATATCAACAGCTAAGCTCTACACAGTTACTATATCAAACTATCTGATAGGTGACCCACATCTCCGACCATCTAAGACCTCAAAAAGAGCCATGTTAATGATCGAATTATATCAGTTTTTATATGTAAATTCTGCCAAATCTAAGTGTTGATCCTATATGGCATAAAAATTAATGACACATGCCCAAATCATATTCTCCAACACTTGAATGGTCCTCTTGGACTGGCCATCGATTTGGGGATTATAATCTATTCTCATATCCAAATGGGTACCTAAACCATACTTTAAAGCACTCTCGAATATAAGGTAAAAAATGAACCACGATATGACAAAATAGAAAATGGGACTACATGACGTCTCATAATCTAACTAATGTATAGTTGGGCTAACCTCTTAACTGTATACTTCACGTTAATCAAAATGAAATAGGCTAACTTGGTCGGTTGGTCCACCACCCAAATGTAATCAAAACCTCCAACCCTAAAGGGTAACCCAAGTATAAAATCCATGGTAATGCGCTCCCACTTCCACACAGGAATGGGCATCCTCTGCAATTGAAATGTTGTCAAAATAAAATATATTTGGTGCTTAAAACTTAGGATTTTGTGTGTTCTCAATGCAATATTTATGGTTTTCATATGTTTTTAGTGTTTAGTTTGCAGGAGAGTAGGTTCGCATGAGTTTTGGCAAAAATTGCAGACTCATCTAGTTTTTGATAGTTTAGGGGACCCTCTATGAGTTGTAGAGGATTCTACGAGTTATAGAGTGGGTTTCGTAAAGATGTCCAGTGAAGTTTGAGATTTGAAATTCAGCCAAACGAGACCTCTTTATGAGTTGTAGATCACTCTACAAGTCATATAGAGTAATTTCATGAAGAATTCTAGTGAGATCGAGTAAAGGACCAGTTGATGCAGATGAAGTTTACGATAGCACAATATGAGTTGTGAATTAGTCTATGACTCATAAAGTGAGTCTGTAGCAGTGAAGTCCATGATCTTAAGAACTTAATACAATACCACAAATATGACTCATAAATCAGCTTATGAGTCGTAAAGGTCTATCGTATAAAGTCGCCGATCATTTTTTCTAATTTTTAGGACTTGTTTATAAATACTATAAATAGTAATTTTTAGGTCATTATTCAGGGGAGTACATTAGAGAACGTCATTATAGAGTACTTTAGGGTTTTGTACTTGGAGACTTTAATCTTGGAGGAGAATATAGTTGTTGATTCATTGTACTTTCAGATCTTGTGATTCTCAATATATTTTGGATTTGCTTGTTTTACAATTCAATTAGGTAAGTGATTAATTATGTTTTCTCAATTCATGATTTCTTCATCTGCCCATAATATGAGTAGTTAAATCCATAATTTGAGGTTGTCGGAACCATGAAGATCTAACCAAATTAACCCAGATAATTTGCAATTCTTGGAATGGGTATTTACATGTACTAATAAATTCTCTTTGTTTTGCATATTTTTTAGTTGTGGCCATTATTAGAACTTGCCTAGTGTTAACTCCCCATTCAAGTGGCAATAAATAGGAAAAGAGATTGACTAATAAAATTTAATGATGTGTTCTCATCTAATCAACTGAACTAGACCAAGGAGAGGTTGCCTGGGACTATGGGTAATGATTAGTACTGCATACTATGGAGATTGGCCAAGTCACTCAGTGAAATTTGCCTCTCACCTTTGACCAAAGGGCTTAGTGAACTTAAATTATCGTCCTACATGCTATACTCTAGTCGAGAATTGTATTATTCGGGGATACTGAGTTGGTGAATCATAGGGAAGATAATTCCCAAGTTTCTCTCCATTATTGATTATCTTTTACTTTAGTTATTTATGTTTAATTTCTTATTGAACATTGCGAGCCCCCCTCCCCCGGAGAATTGAGATTTTAATTACTTGAATTGTGTATTGGTGAATTCGTTGTGAGTCTTCATATTCTCTATAGGATTCAACCCTAAATTTGGTTAGGTTTTGTATTTGACAATGACCGTATTATCCTCCAAAAAAGAGGTATAACTTAGGTGTGATCAAAGATTATGGCGCCATTGCCAGGAAATACAACTAGCCTTGATTGAATTCACTAGTAATTATAATTCAAATGTTAATCCTTAGTTCTCTTGTATTTTAATTTTGTTCTTCTTTTTGTTTTGTTTCTTTGCAGGATATACTAGTAGTGTATGCCCAATGCTAGGTGTCAAGGAAATCCCTTAACTTTACTATATCTAGAGATCCAATGAATTACAAGAAGAATAGACCAAGAGAATGTTATCATCATGGGTAATGCATCCTTGAATCGGAATGTTAATGATGATGATCGAAATGACAACCCATAATATTTGGAGAATATTCCATAGCCTAGGGATTTCAAAGACAATGCTTACCAGTAGAATTAATATAGATTGAACCCCATAGCTATGGATTTGATCGAGGCTATTCTGTAGCCACACTATCGACTGACATAAAGTTCACTATTTCTAGTGGGTTACTTCAAATGCTACAAAATTATGGATTATTTGCGAGCCTACCATGTGACACCCATAACTCCATGCTCTTATACCTATATTTCAAGACTCATTTGGTTAGATTGGGGATGTATTAGGTTCATGGGAGACTCCTAGTACCTAGACGAGTTCAAGACTTCCCTAAGAGTTGAGTTCTGGGTGATGGTTCATGTAAGACTCAACCTTCAACAAGAATAACTTTAAACACATCTGGAACTAGGTGGGCCACAACCTGTCAAATAAAATCCCTTTGAGATATCCTTCCAACGCACTTAGTTTCACCTCATTTAGAATTCGGAGTCAAATGTTATGGCCATTTTATTGGAGACTGCATGTGTAGAGTTGCCCTACGCGCCCACAGTTACGAGTCATAGGTCAGGGTATACCTCATAGGTTAGGCTTGTAGCAATTTCCAAAGACTTCAAAATTGATCCTAAGGGTCATGTGAGGGGTCCTACGTATCTTAGTGCTACCTACGGGTCGTAACGGAGCCCGTAACAGTAATTAGATAGCTTTTTAGGAAGGGTTATTTTGGCCCTTTCCCACCCTTTCTAAGCTCTAGATTGACCATTTTATGCTAATTCAAGGTCCCAAAACCTTTAAGTTCTTCATTGTATTGATAAAATACTCTCTCAAACCCTTATACTAATATTTCACTCCACAATCAAGTGCCTAAATCTCTATCAGATCTAAGGATTTTCTTCAAGCTTCAAGCCTCCATTTTAAATCTTCATCAATAACTTCTCCAAAGCTAAGGTATGTGGATTTTAACCATTGGGTCCTTTCCACTATGGTGCCCAATCCTCTTTCTACTTAAATTACATGATTTAAAGTTGATTTTACATGTGGGTTTGTATATTAAGAAATTTACTACACTATGATTTGAGTTCATGAAAATATGGTTGTTTTAGCATATTTTGAGCTATAACCCTTAGATCTAATGTGAGATTTGATAAAAAATTTTAATGTATATTGCTTAAGGGTGTTGCAAGTTGATGTTGATGGTTTTACAATAGATTTGCTTGCATGATTTCATCTCTAAATTGCATGGTCTTAGACCCCCACTACACACCTGCCAAATATTTGATAAAATGTCTGGATTATGATTCTTGGATTGTTGAAGGCTTAATGCTTAGCATATGAGACATATGACTCTATGATGATGAAAGAATGATATATGTGTGATAATTTCATGATGAGCTTCGATAGTATTACATGTTAACCATAACCATGTTGAGAGGGTAGTATCTTGACCACTGTGATGGAGGGTGAGACATCCATTAACCATATTGAGGGGTTAGTACCTTGACCACTATAATGGAGGGTCATCAAGTCCATTAATTATATTGAGGGGTTAGTACCTTAACCACTATAATGGAGGGTGAGAAGTCCATTAGCCATGTTGAGGGGTTGGTACCTCGACCACTACCAAGGGGGTGTTAAACCTTGGATTCCACGCACTACTTTTCTTGGTCTATGATGATGGTCTCTCCTTACATATGTATTATGATCTATATGAGCATGACTTTCACTAGAAGCATCCATTCATGTATATCATGTTATTATACCCAATCTGTTGTCTATGTTTATGCATTTCAATTATGTTGCCTATCTCTTGTTGCATTGCATCCTACATACTTAGTACATTAAAATGTACTAACCCATATTCTATGCCTACATAATGATACCATGTAGGAACCGGAGCTCCATTTGGTAATCATCCTCCTCCACATGGCTAGTGGTATCCATTCAAGCTAGTTAGTAAGTCCTCCACTCCAGGGATATTGGTTTACATTCCTATGCTATACATTAAAGACTATCTTTCCTTTTGGTAAGATTTGACTATAAGGGTGAGCCTAGTTGCTTGTCTTGGCCCCCAATAAGTTCTATATTAGAGGTGTTGTTGGGAAAGATATGTATTATGCTTGAACTTTGACTCACATATGATATCCAAGCTAATTTACCCTGTTTATGTTTCTTATGATGATTTATCTTGCTTTCGCGACCAAGGATATGTGATGAGATGCTAAGAGACTTGTTTGAGGTTCTTTCGGGTTCCTCATTCACTAATCATATCCAGGCCTTAGGCTTGGGTCATGACAAAGATAGCATCAGAGCCCTAAGTTGATAGATTATCAGAGTCCAACACACCGCGTTGATTAGAGTCTTATTCATGGTTATGTTCTGTGCCATAACTATGAGTAGGAGGCTATGAGATGTTTTAGGAAATATTTCCCTTCTTCATGGTCTAAGTCGTGCTATCAAGTTGTTGTAATTTTTTCCCCCAAACAAGTGTTCTTTGCTATGCTATATCATGCCTAACACTTGAGGAAGAAGGGCCCACACTCCTCAGGAGCAACCTACTCATGGTGAACTCCGGGATGGTCTCACCATGCTTGCCCAAGTTGTAGCCAATCAAGTCAACAAAGGGTCCCAAACTCCTTATGCTACTAGCCCAGGAGCTTGGGTAAGGGACTTCATGAGGATGAATCCTCTAGTATTTCATGGGTTAAAGGTGGATGAGGATGCACAAGATTTCATTGATGAGGTCTACAAAATTTTAAATATCATAGGTATTGGGTCGAATATGAAAGAGGAGTTGGTGGCATACCAACTCAAAGGGGCAGCGTAAATATGGTATGAGCAATGGGAGGGGCAGAAAGGAAATGGTTATGTGGTGCTTTGAGAGGAGTACAAATTGACTTTTCTTAATCGATTCTTTTCTCTTGAGCTTAGGGAGGCTACATTGGTAGAATTCATAAATTTGAAGCAAGGTGTTATGAGTTTGAGAGAGTATGCGCTCAAGTTCAATCAACATTCAAAGTATGCTCCTCACTTGGTGGCCGATAATAGGACTAGGATGAACAAATTTGTAATGGGTATCTCCAACTTGGTGAGTGAGGATACTAGTCAGCTATGTTGATTGGTGACATTGATTTGTCCCATTTGATAACTTATGCTGAACAAATGGAAGAGGAAGAGTTGAGGAAGAAGAAAGGTAAGGAGGCCAAGAGAGCCTATGGTGAGGGAAAGTTCCAAAGATTCCAAAGTCATGCTAGTGTGCTACCTTATGTTAGTGTCCAAAGTGTCATAAATGTCATGATGGTCCATGCTTGAAGAAAACCAATGCTTGTTATGGTTGTGGAGAGGATGGTCACAAGATAATAAATTGCCCTCTTAGGCAAAAAAGGGGTAGTAGTGGTGAGGTTGATCAAGGGAATGATCTAAGGCGTAATTGGTTCTATGCTCTTCAAAGGAGGCAAGAAGTAGATGAGGTACCCAATGTTGCTATCGGTATATCAAAGTTTCCTTGACTTAGATGTATGTGCATTGTTAGGGCTGAAGTGCCATTATTTCTTTCTTTATTCTTTTGGATTCTTAGTATGCTTCTTATGTGTCCCGAGTGGTGATACAAACCTTTGGTGTCTATATATTGGTTGAGTATATGGTTGCTAGAAAGTCCATAATTGTTGATCCATATTCTTATAGCATAGAGGTTTTGTCTTGCGATCTTGGTTGAACTTAGCTTGATGTATTGGAGGTCTTTGGATGGTTTGGCTACTTGTATATCATGTTTCCAATGAGTGTAAAACCCATAAGTTTGTAATATGATGGTTGAGGATGGCTGATCTATTTGGTTAACTACAATCTGTTAGTAACTTCACTAAGGTTGATCTTCAATTTGAGCTTTGTCCTCAAGTGAGCATTATTAGTATTGGTGGAGTTGTTCAGTTGATTTATGCTTTGGCTATGCTTATGGGTCCCTAAAATAGGGTCTTAAAACCCTACCTTGATATGTAGTGGTGGTCTCTAGTGATGGGGCATAGATTTGTTTATAGCTTGTGAATCTTAGGGGGTAGTGTTGCAAGTCTTGGAGAATGAGAGGTTGTTTGCTAAATAAGGTAGGTGTGAGTTGAGGATAACAAGAAGGTGGTTAGCACTCCCTCAAATTATAATATGAGTGTGCATTTGTCTTTTTGGTAAGGCTAGTGTTGTGATTGGTACTCTAAGTAGCCTAGTATGTGTGGGAAGTTGGTTGTTGGAAGTTAGGTTGAGGGAAGTTGAGGATGGTAGTATAGTTTTCTTGATGGTTCCAAATCTTCTTGGGATAAAAGGTCTAGATTAGGCAAGGCCTAGATTCCGCCTTGTTAGAGTTGGAAGTTTTGGGTGAGAAAAGGATAAAGTGGAGGTTATCTCCCAAGGGAGAGATGGTGGTTACGGTACTGAGTAGGTTAGGAGTATTTAAGGTTGCCAATTGAATTGAGGATTATGAGTCCTTATAGAGTATAGAGGAAAGTTGGTAAGGTTGCATAAGTTTGGGGATTGCCTATGGATAGGAGTTGGGTTAGTTCAGTTCTTCAAACTTCTACATTGATGGGATATTGGGTTAGTTCAATTCTACATGCCTCTAGGTTGATGGTATGTGTTGGTGCCTCTAGTGATATAGCACTCCTTGAGATTGTGGGTGATGTGGAGGATAAGTTGACTTAGGAGAATGTCCCAGTGGAGGTATGGATGGGTGAATGGAGAAGTTGAATGATAATGATGCGGTGTTTGCCAAGGCCTTTTTTGAAGGAGTTGTCTATTTATATGTGTCTCTCAAGAAGCCGGTATGGGCATGGAGAAACACTATTTGTATTCCTTTCATTCTATTCAAGCTTATGATAACACGTCAATTCCTTTCTTTGATTCCAAGTCTTATGTTTCAGCCCCTATCTCATTCATATGCATTCATGTTTAAGTTGGCAAATACATGGTGATTTTACACTATTGAGATTTTAAAAATGATGTTTTGAATGATTTGAATACATTTTAGTATGACTTTTAAGTACATTATGATTTTCAACTAGTAAGCTATGCAATGGATCTTATGGTTGGAAGTTTCATGTTCTAATTCAAGCCTTGTTCTTCCACATTCAAGGACGAATGTTCCCAACGGGGAGATATTATGACACCCTATAACTCTATGCTCTTCTACCCATGTTTTAAGCCTTATTTGGTTAGATTGGGGGTGTATTAGGTTCATGGGAGACTCCTAGTACCTAAACGAGTTCAAGACTTCCCTAAGAGTTGAGTTTTGGGTAATGGTTCATGCAAGGGTCAACTTTTAACAAGCATTACTTTTAGCACACTTGGAACTAGGTTGCCCATGACATGTCGTGTGAAAGCTCTTTGAGTTATCTTTCCTATGCACTTGGTTTCACCTTATTTAGAGTTTAGAGTCAAAAGTTATAGCCATTTATAGAAGACAGCTAGTGCCGAGTTGCACTATGAGCCCACAGTTACGAGTCGTAGGTTGGGGTACGACTCATAGGTCAGGATCGTAGCAATTTTCAGAGACTTCAAAATTGAGCCTAGGGGTCATGTGAGGGGTCATACAAGTCCTATTGCTACCTACGGGTCGTAACGGGGCCCATAATAGTCGTTAGACAGCTTTTTATGAAGGGTTATTTTGGTCCTTTCCCACCCTTTCTAAGCTCTAGATTAATGTTTTTATGCTCATTCAAGGTCCCAAAACCCTTAAGTTCTTCATTGTATTGATAAAGTACTCTCTGAAACCCTTATACTAATACTTTACTCCACAATCAAGTCTCCAAATCTCTTCCGGATCTAAGGATTTTCTTCAAGCTTCAAGCCTCCAATTTCAATTTTCATCAAGAACTTCTCCAAAGCTAAGGTATTTGGATTTCAACCATTGGGTCCTTGCCCCCATAGTGCCCAATCCTCTTTATACTTAAATTGCATGATTTAAAGTTAATTTTACATATGGGTTTTGTATATTAAGAAATTTACTGCACAGTGATTTGAGTTCATGAAAGTATGGTTATTTTAGCGTGTTTTGATCTCTAAACCTTAGATCTAATCTGATATTTGATGAATGGTTTTACTGTATATTGATTAAGGGTGTTGCAAGGTGTTGATTGATGGTTTTCCAATGGATTTACTCGCATGATTTCATCTCTGAATTGCATGGTCTTATACCCCCTTACACACCCACCATGTGTTTGCTAAAATGTCTACATTATGATTCTTGGATTGTTGAAGGCCTAATGCTTTGCATATGAGACATATGACTCTATGGTGAAGAAAGAATGATGTTTATGTCATAATTTCATGATGAGCTTCTATAGTATTGCATGTTAACCATAACCATGTTGAGGAGTTAGTACCTTGACCACTATGATGGAGGGTGAGAAGTCTTAACAATGTTGAGGGGTTAGTACATTGACCACTATGATGGAGGGTGATGAAGTCCATGAACCATGTTGAGGGATTAGTACCTTGACCACTATGATAGAGGGTGATCATGTCTATTAACCTTGTTTAGGGGTTAGTACCTTGACGACTATGATGGAGGGTGAGAAGTCCATTAACCATGTTGACGGGTTGGTACCTCGATCACTACCAAAGGGGTGTTAAGACTTAGATTCCAAGCACTACTTTGCTTTTTCTATGATGTTGGTCTCTCCTTACATGTGTATTATGATCTATATGAGCATGATTTTCACTAGAAACATCCATTTATGTATATCATATTGTTATATGCTATCCATCGTCTATGTTTATGTATTTCGATTATGTTGTCTATCTCTTGTTGCATTGCATCCTACATACTTAGTACATTCAAATGTACTAATGCATACTCTATGCCTGCATGATGTTCCCATGTAGGAACCAAAGCTTCATTTGGTAATCATCCTCCTCCATGTGGCTAGTGGTATCCATTCAAGCTAGTTGGTGAGTCCTTAACTCCGAGGACATTGGTTTACATTCCTATGCTATGTATTAAAGTCTATCTTTCCTTTCAGTATGCTTTGACTATAAGAGTGAGCTCGGTTGCTTGTCTTGGCCCCCACTAAGTTTTATGTTAGAGGTGTTGTTGGGCAAGATATGTATTATGCTTGAGCTCTGACTCACTTATGATATCCAAGATAATTAAATATCTCTCTCTCTCTCCCTTAGTCCCATTTTCCCCTGTTTATGTTTCTTCTGATGATTTATCTTGCTTCCATAACAAAGATGTGTGATAAGATGCTAAGAGGCTTGTTTGGGGTTTCTTTGGGTTTCCCATTTGCCGATCACATCCAAACCCTAGGCTTGGGTCATGACAGACTATCAGACGATCCGTATAACCACTTGCACAATGTGTGATTTATTTATTAGAGTGTGATGGGGATAAATAATCTGTCTATGGATGCCGTGTGACTTCATAATTATGATTATCTCTTATGAGAAATGTTGCATTATAGCTATCTAAGATTCCACAAGGTTTGATCACCAGTTGGATCGAATTACAAAGGCCTTTCTTAGCAAGGTACTTCATTAAACCAAACAGGCTCAAAATGGAGAACAGATCAATCAATTCACGCAATTCCCTAGTGATTCAATCCTATATATGTGGGAACAATTCAATAGATGCTTGAGGAACACTCTAGACGATGATATTCCTTGGAATTTCCTGGTGGAAAACTTCTACTGAGCTCTAGATACCAATAGTCAAGCATGTGCCAATGCCCTCTTGGAAGGTCGATTTGTAGAGCATCCATTTGTAGAGATTCTTGAGCACATGGTAGTCAAATTCAACCATATGTTGAAGCCTAGGAATAGACATTTAATGTATTGTGCAAATCAAGCAAATGTATCCCCGCATAGCTATGATATGGAAGATAGAAAATTAACAATTGAGGGGATACTTGGCCAATTATTAAAGAGGGCAGATACTCAACATGAAACATTGGAGGAGATCAAGTCCAATATTGTCGAGATAAACCATAGGGTAGACCAACACTCTATGGCTATTCAGAAACTCAATAGTCAATTTGGACTTTTGCCAGCACAACTGAATTAGATTCAAAGAGACTTGATGACAAGCTCTAAGAAGGAGGTAGAATTTGGTGATAATGTGCTCATCAACTCTGAAAGTGTACTGATTTGGACCTCAATGATGTGTGGGCTGATGTCCTCTCTCACCTATATCTGCATCATAAAATGATGCAGGCCCAAATGGACGTCAGTATATGGAATATACTGGTATGTAAAATAGCTCATCAAAAGAAGGCTTAACTTACTCATCTTGACTAAACAACTCATGCTCAGCTCAGTATATGCAAGTTTGAAGTAAATCATGCTTTTAAAATACACTCAGTAAAATAGACTTAGTTTAAAATATCATGTTCAATTAATGTTCTTAGGAGTTTCTCTTAGTCGACATCCAATATCCCATCCCCTTTAGTATGGCGATGAACAATGTAGGTGACGTCATTGCCACACCCTTCCTAAATGTGCCATGGTAAAGGACGATCAACTCTCTCTTGGATCCATAATAAATGTCCACTTTTGGGACAAGAGTCGCCAGACCAGGCTGTAAGACTATCCTACGCAGGCAATGTAGTTATGTAGGTTAAAGTAGATATTTACTAGCTCCCAGCTTGGTGCTCGACACTCCTCCCAATACTAAACATGTTTAACTAATCAATCAATTCAATCCTCAATGCTCAGTAAATCAACTCAAAACTCAACGATATTAGGTTATCTCATCTGAACTCATCTTAGTTACTCATCATCTCATTCAATCAATGCAAATCATCAAACTCAACTTAGACTCAAACGGTCATTTAGACTCACTCAATTTAACTAATCATGTGGTGCAAGCAAGGTAATCATATATAATAATGTATTACTCAAGTCACATACTCAAACTCAACCTCAACTCAGTGACATGCATAGAATTTCATAAAGTCATATGATTTTGGGCTCAAGCTATCAAGTATAAAACTTTTCCTCAATTTCATATATATAGAAATTATGTAATGCAGCAAATACTTCATACCTTATCATGAGAATTTATAATAATACAAGAATTTTAGTATTTAAATAATAGAATCTTTCCAAATCTCAACTTTTTTTCCAAATCTTAACCCAAGAAGAAGAAGGGCATGTGAAAGAAGGTAGTCCACACTTTTGGTAAGCCTTACATACTTGACGATGGAAGAAACAATCAAAATCTAACTAATCTTCGTGCTAGAATCAAGAACACTTCCTCTTCTCCCTTCTGTGGTGCACTCATGAAATCCCTAAGTATGATGTATGGTGAATAATACACCTAAGGTTTTGTTTTAAGGCTTTATTAAATCCTAAAATGACTAAGGATAATTAAATAGGGTTTGGAATGGACAAAGATACCCCTCATTACAACTGTCGCTTGAGCTTACAAAACCCTATCTATGAGTCATAACACATTCTATGGATCATAGACAGCCTCTCGTGAATGAGGGGTCTGAAAATCTGAGTTACTGAAAATTTGCACGAGACCTCTCCTACAAGTTGTAAACTATTCAACGAGTCATAAAATACTTCTCGTGAATAAAGGTTTTTGAATTTAGAGTTGCTTGAATTTGTCACGAAACGTCCTCCACGAGCCATAAAATACTTTACGAGTTATATATTATCTCATATATAGGCCTCAGACATAGAGAATTTAATAAAGTCATCTGGGAGTTTTACAAGACCCATTCCAAGAGTCATAGACCTATCTATCTCGTAAACTTTCTTCTGCAACTTTTCTCAGTCTTTTCTTAGCATCCTTTATGCATCTAGTCTATATTAGGTAAAAGGAATTAGGGGGTGTTACATTATATTACCCTTGAGATCATTCATCCTCGAATTAAGAGAAACCTAGGTAATTAGGTCAAGGTACGAATCTCCCTATGGACTCTAACAATCAACCAACTCTCATCTCACTCATGCAATCAATGAATTAAGACATTCAACAAGTAAAATAATTAAACAGTCAATACATCACATCAATCCTCATTTGAACTCTAGAACTATATCATCTATCATACTAAGAATGAAAAAAGAACTCAAGGAATGGGAATTCAAGAATTTAGAGGAAATTCATTAACATCAACTCTCTTATCATCAATAGGTAGGAATAAAAGAGGGTATTTGGTCTTCATATCCTCCTCCGCCTCCTAACTAGCTTCTTCTATGAATTGGTTCCTCCACAATACTTTGACAGATGCAATTTCTTTGGTTCTTAACTTGCGAACTTGATGATCAAGAATTTGGACAGGAACCTCCTCATAACTCAGACTGTCCTTAACTCCAATACTCTCGACGGGCATAACTAACTATAGATCTCCCAAATACTTTTTAAGCATTGAAACATGAAAGACTGGGTGGATGGTCTCTAACTCTGATGGTAGCTATAACTCATATGCCATATTGCCCATTCTCTTTATGATTTGATATGGACTAATGTACTGTGGAGTCAACTTCTGTTTCTTTTCGAATCTCATCACTTTTTTCATGGCAGACACTTTTGAAATACACCCAATCATTGACTTCAAACTCTAAGTCTCTTCTTTTAACATCTATGTGGATTTATGTCGACTCTATGCAGTCCTTAACCTTTCTCGAATGATCGTCACCTTCTCTATAGCTTGGTGAACAAAGTATAGTCCAATAAACTCTACTTCAACTACCTTAAACCACCCAATCAGAGACCTACAACTCCTCCCATAAAGTGCCTCACATAGGGCCATCTGAATGCTCGAATGGAAGTTGTTATTATAAGAAAACTCGATCAAAGTCAAATAGTAATCCCAATACCTTTAAAGTCAATGGCATAGGCTCTCAACATATCCTCCAACGTATGAATAGTATGCTTTACTTGGCCATCCATCTGCGGGTGAAAAGCAGTTCTAAGGTCCACCTTCGCACCCATACACTTCTGAAAGGATCTCCAAAACTGGGCGGTGAATTTTGCTCCTCTATTTGAGATTATGGATAAGGGGACTCCATATAGTCTAACCATCTCCCTTATGCATAGTCGAGTGTACTCCACAGTGTCAGTTATCTTGACTACCAAGAAGTGTGGAGATTTTTTCATCCAATTAACTATCACCCAGATTGAATCATGCTGTCTGCAGGTCCTCGGTAAGCCTGTGACAAAGTTCAAGTTAATTTCATCCCAGTTCCACTCTGGAATATAAAAGTTTTGAGCTTTTCCACATAGATGTTAGTGCTCAACTTTAACCTGTTGGCAATTCAGACATTTGGAAACAAACTCAACAATGTCTTTCTTCATTCCACTCCACTAGTAGAGTTCCCTCAAGTCATGGTACATCTTGGTAGACCCTGTATGGATAGAATATCTGGAACTGTGGGCCTCTGCCATGATCCTCTCTCTAACATCATCAACATTTACATCCATATGATCTACTAAAGTAGATTAGTATTGACTATATAATAAAAGTAGATCTTGGTCCATGGAGTCCCAAGAAGGTAAGAACTCCAACCTATCTGGTACTTCTTCGACCATATATGATATATAAGTGGGACCTTCACTATGAGCAAGTTATGCGAAAAACCACTTCTGAAACAACTTGGGCGAAATAGGGAAAAATATGGGTACGTGTATTTCCAGACAAACCAGTTACACTAAGACCCGCAGAAACACGTATGGGTTCGGGAAAAGGATCCCTTGAATATTGGGTAGCTATTGTTAAATCGAGGTGAATACTTTATGAAATGGGTGGAGTAACAGAAAATATCATCATCAATATCTACAACACACAGTTTGAGTTGATACCTCAATACCCCATCTCCTCCTTTAGTGAACGCCATCACCTTCTGCTTATTCACATCCTCCTTCAACTGTAATAAGATGGGATCTTGATATTATTTCTCTTTCACCTCTACTACTAGAGATGATGTAGACCCATTATGCACAAGAACTCCTCATTCACCTAATTTGTCTAATTGAACTCCCAATTGTCCCAGTTTTTTTTAATCTCCTTGGCTAACTCTCTCTTCTCCTCCACATGGACGGTGTTTCCCATGGACAACTTGATAAAAGCATTAACAACCACATTAGCTATACTTGGATGGTAGAGGATGCTCATGTTGTAGTCTTTGAGCAACTCAAGCCATCTCCTCTGCCTCAAGTTAAACTTTTTCTGGATGAAGACGTATTGCAGGCTCTTATAGTCTGTGAATACATCAACATGTGCTCTATATAAATAGTGTCACCTAAGTTTAAGAGTAAATACTACTTCTGCCAAATCCAAGTCATAAGTGGGGTTGTTCTTCTCATGCATTTAAGCTTTCTAGAAGTGTAGGCAACAACCTTCCCCCTCTGCATTACACATATCCCAATCCCACTCTCAAAGCATCATAGTAGATAACAAATCCATCTGTCCCATCAGGTAAGGTCAACACTGGTATGGTAGTTAATCTTCTCTTCAGCTCTTGGAAACTTCTCTCACACTTGTCTGACCATTGCAACTTGACCTTTTTTGAGTCAGTCTAGTCAACGGTGTGGATAGGAAAGAAAATCCATCAACAAACCCCTAGTTATAGCCAGTCAATCTCAGGAAACTCCTTATCTCAGTCGGTGAGGTTTGCCTTGGCTAGTTCATAACTGCCTCGATCTTTTGGGTATCAACTCGAATTTTGTCTCTAGAAACGAAATGGCCTAAGAAAGCTATGGATCTAAGCCAAAACTCACACCTAGAAAACATTGTATACAACTTGCTATCTCTGAGTTTTAGCAAAGCGATTGTAAGGTGATTAGCATGCTCCTCCTCATCTGTAGAATACACTAGAATATCATCGATGAACACTATCACGAACATGTCAAGATATTGTCTATATACTCTGTTCATTAGGTCTATGAAGGGCGAAGGTGCATTTGTCAACCCAAAGGACATTACCAGCAACTCGAAATGACCATATCGTGTTCGAAAAGCTGTCTTTAAGATGTCACATTCTCTCACTTTCAGTTGCTGATAGCCTGATCTAAGGTCTATCTTGGAGAAAATAGTGGCACCGTGAAGTTGGTCAAATAAGTCATCGGTTCTCAAAAGGGGGTAGTTGTTCTTAACTGTCACCTTGTTCAACTGGCAATAGTCAATACACATCCTAAGGGAACCATCCTTTTTTCACATGAATAAGACCAGAGCTCTACACGAAGAGACTCTCGGCCTTATGAATCCCTTCTCTAGCAAATCTCCCAATTGCCTTCAACTCTTTCAACTCCACAGAGGCCATTCTATATGGTGGAATAGAGAGAGGATGAGTGTCAGGAAGAACATCAATTCTGAAGTCGATCTTCCTATCACGAGGGACTCTGGGTAGATCCTTATGAAATATGTCAGGAAACTCGCTCACTGATCATGCCCAAGTTACACCTCTCTTTTGGAGGTTAAAGCAATCGTTGTCAAATATAAAACTTAACTAACGTTAGGTTCAAATCCCATAGAGAGTACAGAGACTGACAACAAATTTACCAATATGCAATTCAAGTAATTAGCAACTCAATTCCCTAAGGGGGTTTCCAATATTCAACAAGAAAATAAACTAAACTAACTATCCAAGAGATAATCAATAATGGAGAGCAACTTGGAAATTATGTTCCCATGATTCACCAACTTAATATTTCCGGATAACCCAATTCTCGACTAGAGTATAGCATGTAGGATGGTTATTTAAGTTCACCAAGCCCTTTGATCAAAGATTTAGACAAATTATCTAAATAGTATGCAGTGCTAACCATTGCTTATAGTCCCAGTCAACCTCTCATTTGTCTAGTTTGGTTGATTAAATAAGAACACATCATCAAATCATGTTAATCAATATCTTTTCCTATTAATTACCACCAAGATCGAGAAGGTAACACTAAACAAGTTCTAATTTTTGCCACTACTAGAAAACATGCAAAACGAAGAGAATTGATTAATACATGTAAATACCTATTCCGAGAATTGCAAATTGTCTGGGTTTATTTGGTTAGATCTTTATAGTTCTCACAACCCTAAGTCGTGGATTTAGCTACTCATATTATGGGTAGATAAAGAAATCATGATTGAGAAAATATAATTAAACATTTATCCAATTGACTTGAAGAATAAGCAAATCCAATATTTATTGAGAATCACAAAATCTGAAGATCCAATTAATTCACAAGTGTATTCTCCTCCAAAATTGAAGGCTCCAAGTAGAAAACCCTAAAAGTACTTTCTAATGATGTTCTCCACTATACTCCCCTCATAATTAACCTAATAAGTAATATTTATAGTAATTACAAACAAGTCCTTAAAAAATAGAAAACTGGTCGGCGACTTTTTGCGATAGGCATTTAAGTGTCGTAAACTGATTTACGAGTCGTAATCAGAGTCTCATATTAAGCTCTTGAGATCTTGGACTTCACTACTATGAATCCACTTTACGAGTTGTAGACTGATTCATCACCCGCATTGCATTCTCATAGACTTTATCTGTATCAACTGGTCCTTCATTGGAATTCTTCACGAAACCTCTTTATACAACTCATAGAGTAATCTACAAATCGTATAGAGGTCTCATATAGCTGAACATCAGATCTCATATGTCACTGGAAATCTTCATGAAGCCTACTCTACGACCTATCATAAAATATCAAAAACCAGAAGGGTCTGCAATTTTTTCCCAAAATCATGCCAACCTGTTTTCCTGTAAACTAAATACCAAAACCACATAAAAACCATAAATGTCGCATTGAGAACACACAAAATCCTATGTTTTAAGCATCAAATATTTTGTATTTTGACCGCATATCAACACCCTCAACTTAAATTATTGTTAGTTGTCAACCGACGAATCAATTTATATAGACAGTATAGTAACACACAGACCTCAACCTTCATGTGGCACTTTCAACTTGTTGATTCCTCCAAAGGACCTTGATGGATGCTATATCTTTGTTTCTCAACTTCTTCACTTGTCTATCCAATATTTCCACTAGGACCTACTCATAGGTAAAATTATCTTCCACAACACCCACAACCTCTAAGGGCACTATAACTCTTGGGTCACCAACACATCTCCTAAACATAGATACGTGCAAGACCGGATGAACCATATTCATCTCCATAGGCAACTCTAATTCATATTCAACCTTACTAACCCTCTTCAAAATTCTATATGGTCCCACAAACCATGGGCTAAATTTTTCTTTCTTGCCAAACTGAACGACACCCTTCATAGGTGAGACTTTTATGTAAACCCAATCACTAACCTTAAACTCAAGATTTCTTCTTCTCACATCAGAGTAGGACTTTTATCTACATTGGGTCGTCTTCAACCTCTCCCTTATCCACCTAACCTTCTCCAAGGCCCCCAAAACCAAATTTGAGCCTAACAAAGCAATCTTCCCTACATTAAACCACCCAACCGGGGATCTACAATGCTAACCATATAAAGCTTAAAAGGGAGCCATGCCAATACTAGAGTGGTAACTATTATTGTAAGCAAACTCAATAACTGGAAGATGTTCATCCCAACTACCCTTGAACTCTAAAACACAAGTCCTAAGCATATCCTCAAGAGTTTGGATAGTCCTTTCATCTTGACCATCCATTTGAGGATGAAAAGCCATGCTAAGCTTGACCTTGTTACCAAGACCTCTTTAAAAGGACCTCTAAAAATGAGAAGTGAATTGAGCACCACTACCCGAAATGATAGACAAGCGTACTTTATACAATCTAACCAACTCATGAACGTACAACTTAGCATAATCTTTGGTACCATAAGTTGTTTTAACTGGTAGAGTGTGAGCCGACTTTATCATTCTATCGATAATAACCGAAATAGAATCAAAGTGTTTCCTAGTCTTAGGCAAACCAATTACAAAATCTATGTTGATCTCTTCCCACTTCAAAGTAGGAATTTTTATGTCTTTGGTTAGGCCACCCGACCTTTGATGTTTGGGTTCCACTTGTTGGCAATTGTAACAACCGGCTAACAACTTGGCAATATCCCTCTTCATACCACTCCACCAATACACATCCCTCAAGTCTCTATACATATTTGTGGAACCGGGGTGAATAGAATAGGATGAATTATGGGCCTCTTTCAAAATCAATTCCTCAAGTCAATAACATTAGGCACACATAACCTACCTTGGTACCTAAGGGCATCATCTACCCCTGAGAGAAAACCTCCACTTTGCCACCCTTCACCAAAGCCTTCAACTCTAGCAAGGCGGGGTCAGATCTTGTTTTGACTTGACTTCCTCAATTAAAGAAGATTTGGAACTATCAACAACCACTACACCACCATTTTCAACTTCATTCATCCTAACCCTCAACCTAGCCAACCGGTAAATTTCTCTAGACACCTCCTTGTTATCAACAACAATATGAGCTAGGTTATCCATGGACACTCTACTTAGAGCATCGGCCACAATATTAGCTTTGCTGGGATGATAATGCACACTCATGTCATAATCCATAAGGAGTTCTAACCACCTTCTTAATCTTTTTGTGTGAACACATATTGAAGTCTCTTGTGGTCGGTAAACACATCTACATGAACTCCATATAAGTAATGATGCCAAATCAAAGCAAATACCATGACCGCCAATTCAAGATCATGGGTGGGATAATTTCGCTCGTGCACCTTAAGTTGTCTAGAGGCATATGTATAACCTTGCCGTTTGCACCTTAAGTTGTCTAGAAGCATATGTATAACCTTCCCATTTTGCATTAAAACACACCCTAAACAAATTTTTGAGGTATCACAATAAACCCTCTAGCCCTTCCAACAAAGCCAAAATAGGAGCAGAGATAAGCTTATCTTTCAATGTTTGAATACTCTTTTCACATTCATCTGTCCATACAAATTTTTTCTTATTTTCGATCAACTTTCTCATAGGGGAAGCAGTCAAAGAGAAACCATTCACAAACCTCTGGTAGTAACCTACCCAACCCAAGAAACTCCTAATATCCATCGGAGTCAAGGGTCTAGGCAAATTCCTTATCACCTCCGTTTTCTTAGGGTCCACTTTAATGCCATTACCCAACACCATATGCCTTAGGAATGCAACCTTTTCCAACCAAAATTCACACTTTTCATATTTAGCAAACAACTTCTCATTCCTCAAAATTTGCAACACCACCCTCAAGTGCTTCACATGTTCTTCCTCACTCCGGGAATAAATAAAGATATCATCAATAATGACCACCACAAACATATCAAGGTAGGGTTTAAAGATCCTATTCATGAGATCCATAAATATTACCGATGCATTAGTCAACCCAAAAGACATACCTACAAACTCAAAGTACCCATACCTAGTCGGAAAGAGTCTTGGGAATATCACACTCCCTCACCCTCATATCATGGTATCCGGACCAAAGATCAATCTTAGAAAAGTGATTAGCCCCTTGTAATTGATCAAAAAGGCCATCTTTCCTTAGTAGAGGATACTTGTTCTTTATAGTGACTCTATTGAGTTGCTGGGAATGAATGCATATTCTAAGAGAACCATCTTTTTCTTTACAAACAACACTGCTGCACCCCAAGGTGACTTGCTAGGCTTTATGAAATCCTTCTCTAACAAATCCCTCAATTGATCCTTCAACTCTGTAGGGGCCATAAGGTAAGGGGGAATGGAAATGGGTTGTGTATCGGGAAGGAGGTCTACACCAAAGTCTATTTCCCTTATAGGAGGAACACTGGGAAGCTCATCAGGAAAGACATCAAGAAACTCATTGTCTACCAGAACTGACACAACAGGAAGGTCTTTAGAATAACATCCCTAACCCTTCCAGGATGGTAAATCCAACCCTTAGAAATAAATTTCTGAGCTTTAAGACAAGAAATTATCTACCCTTGACCACCACATTACAACTTTCCCAATCAAGAACAGGTTCATTAGGGAATTAGAATCTGACTTTACGGGATATACAATCAATGGAAGCATGATATGCATGTAATTAATTTATCCTAAGAATAATATCAATATCCACTATTTCAAGTTCACCAAAATCACATGACAAGACTTTATGCATTAAAGACACGGGCAATCCTTATAGACCTTTTTAGAAATAATGGACTCATTAACGCGGGTAGAAACTTCATAGGGTTCACACAATAATTCCGGACACACGTGAACCTTATTGGCAACAAAAAGAAGCAATGAAATAAAGAGCGCCACCCGAATCTAATAAAGTATACGCATCATAATCAAAAACCTTTAACATATTGATAAAGAACTATGCTTGTTCTAGTGACCCTTAGAGGGATAAGGTTAAGATCATTGACGGCCATTCTTATAATTTTTAGTAATCTGTGGATAACTCCTCAACTTATGATCCTTTTTGCCAAAACAAGCACTCATGTCATGACCTAAGCCTAGAGCCTAGATGTGACATGGCGAATGGCGAACCCGAAGGGGCCTTAAATGAGCCTGTTAGCATATCATTACACATCCTTTGTCGCAAAATCAATTGTATAACATAAAGAGATAGTAAAAGGGGAAAAGGGGGACTAAGGTACATAGATGATACCACAGAAATGCAGAAATTCAAAGTATAGCATTAATACATCATAATTTTCAAACAACACCTCTATTACATAGAGAGGAGCGGGAGCCAAGACAATCTCCAGGTTCACCCTTATATTCATAAGTTTCCAAACATAATAAGAGTCAATACAAAGCATAAATTTAAAAAAATATGTCCTTGGAGTTGAGGACTCACCAACTTACTTTGAAAGATAGTACTAGCCATGTGAAGGAGGAAGATGATCAAGTGGAGCTCAGGTTCCTACATAGTGACATCATATAGGCATAAAGTATGTGTTAGTACATTTAAATTTACTAAGTACATAGGATGCGATGCAATAATAAATAGACAACATAGGCAAAATGCATAGTCGTAAGCAATGGATAGCATAATAATAATGTGACATATATGAATGATGCTTGAAGTAACAAATACTTATATAGAACATATTACATGTGTAGGAAGAGACCATCATCTAAGACAAAACAACTTAGTACTTGGAATCCAAGGTAAACCACCCCTTGGAGGTATTTGAGATATCAAGCCCTTAACTTGGTTAATGGGTTTACCACCTCCCATCAATGTGTTTGAGGTGCCAACCCCTCAACTTGGTTATTGGGTTTACAACCTCCTATCAAGGTGTTAGAGGTACCAACACCTCAACTTTGTTAATGGGTTTACAACTTCCCATCAAGGTGTTAGAGGTATCAACCCCTCAACTTAGTTAATGGGTTTACCATCTCCCATCAAGGTGTTTGCTGTATCAACCCCTCAACTTGGTTATGGTCAACTTACAACACTAAAGATACTTTTCATGAAATCAACACACATACAAACATTTATTTTATCATCACAAAGTAACTTAGTTCAGAGGTCATGCTATAGATCATCAATAACTCAATAGTTGAAAATCGGACATTTTATCAAACACTTGGCAGGTGTATATGTTAGTTTAAGATCATGCAATTCAAGAGTGAAATCATATGAGAAAATCAACGTACAAAAACCCACCAACAATAGGTAATACCCTCATACAAGATACATCAAAACCCCTCCTCAAAGGTCATATTAGATCTTAGATTCGTAGCTCATACATGGTTAAACAATCAACATTTCATATAATCTCAACATAGTTTGTAGGCAACTTTCATAATAAGAGATACCCATAGATAATCTAGCTTGAAAACATGCAATTTTTATAGACAAGAGAGGTTGGGCACCATGGGTGAATGGACCCAATGGTTAAACCCCACATACCTTAGACCTTGAGTCTCTTGGAATTGAGTTAGGAAAGAATAGAAGCTTGGAATGGAGTCTAGAAATCAAATTTGTTATTAAGTTTCCTTATATTTGTATTGGGGTCTTGATGGAGGCTTTTGAGAGAATTTAAGAGTGTGTTTAAGTTGAGAGTAATGACTTTGATCCTTTCGAATAGGGTTTAGGTCTTTTGGGGAGGTTAAAATAGCATTGGAAGTGTAAAAAGGTCATTAGAATAAATTAAATTCATGAAAATGCCATTAGTGAACGAATGGAAAAATTGGCAAAGTGTTGCCTCATTGTGGCCCACACAGGTTGTGTGGCACTCCACGGGTCGTTTGGAGTTCTCGTGAGACAAGACTTGTTCAAAAATTTGAAGTTGGAAAACTTAGAAATATTAACGTCATCGTCACTTTGATGGGAACCCTTCACGAGCTGTGTGGTGCTACATGGTGCGTGTACTAGTCCGTTGAACCACACTTAAAGAAAGAAAATATTACAAGGCCACCCCACGCCCAAGGCCATGAGCCGTCTAACCTACCATGGGCCGTCAAGGTGCCTGTGGCACCACACTTGGTCAAAACTCCTCTCACGCCAACTCTTCCTCACTTGGACACACTCCACGATCAGCCATATAGTCAGCGGCAAGCCACACGGCCCCTACCACTAGCGGTGCCCCATACCTTAGATGAAAAATGGTTCTATCCAGCTCAAGGAAGCCCACATGCCCTATCCAAAGCCTCACTGTCCGTCTAAGTGCCCGTGTGGTTTCACTGCACGAGAGGGTCTCACAAAAATGGTCATAGCTCCTTAATCCGAACTCAAAATGAGGTGAAACCAAGTACGTTGGGAAACTAATGCAAAGGGCTTTCATTTGACATGTCATGGGTTGTGTGCTAAAAGTTATACTTATTTAAAGTTGACCTTGGCACAAACCAACACCTAAAACTTAACTCATAAGGAAGTCTTAAACTTGTCTAAGTACTAGAAGTCTCCCATGACCCTAATACACTCCCAAACTAACCATATGAGGCTTGAATCATGGATACATAAGAGATTGGAGTTATGAGGTGTCACAATATCTCCCCCTTGGGAACATTCATCCTCGAATGTCAAAGAAACGTACACAAGAAAGTAATCATGAAGTATATTTTTAACCCAACATGGATGCAACAAATGCACTTAAATATTATTTTCAAAAAGTTTCATTCATGAACATCAAAATGACCATAACCTTGTCAAAATAAACATGAATGCATGCAAATGACATAAGAGCCAAAAATTAAGACTTGAAATCATATAGGGGATTAAGATTAGTACCTTAGGCTTGAGTAGAATGGAAGAGATAGGCATATCAATTTTACATGTATGCCTCTGCTTCCCATGCGGCACTTTCAACTTGTTAGTTTCTCCAAAGAACCGTGACGGAAGGTACCTCCTTGTTCCTCAACCTCTTCACTTGCCTATCCAAGATTTCTACCGGAACCTCTTCATAAGTCAAATTGTCTTCAACAACCCCCACAACATCAAGAGACACAATAGCACTAGGGTCACCCACACACTTCCTCAACATATTACACCTTCACCCACACACTTCCTCAACATAGACACATGGAAGACCAGGTGTACCATATGAATATCATTGGGCAACTCCAACTCATAGGCCACCTTGCCAGTCCTTCTTAACATTTGAAAGGGAGCCACAAATCTAGTGCTCAACTTACCCTTTTTACCAAAATGAACCACACCCTTCATGGGTGAAACCTTCAAATAGACCCAATCACCAACTTTGAATCCTTCTCCTCACATCGGCATAGGATATTGTTAACTTTGGGTGGTTTTCAATCTTTCTCTAATCATCCTCACTTTCTCCATGGCCTCCATAACTAAATTCGGCCCTAACAAGGCTATATCCCCCACCTCAAACCAATCAACTGGGGACCTATAATGCCTTCTATAAAGAGCCTAAAAATGAGACATACCAATGCTTGCATGATAGCTATTATTATAAGAAAACTCAATCAATGGAAGATGATCATCCCAACGACCCTTAAACTCCAATACACAAGCCCTAACATGTCCTCAAGAGTTTGGATAGATCTTTTGGCTTGGCCATCCGTTTAAGGGTGGAAGGTCATACTAAGCTTAACCTTGGTACCAAGACCTCTTCGGAAGGACTTACAAAAGTGTGTAGTGAATTGAGCACCACGATCCAAAATGATAGACAAGGGCACCCCATGCAATCTTACCAACTCATGGATGTAAAATTTAGCATAGTCTTTCGCACCATATGTAGTCTTAACTGGTAGGAAATAAGCTGACTTTGTCATCCTATCAACCACAACCCATATAGAATCAAAAACCTTTCTAGTCTTAGGTAACCTAAACACAAAATCCATGTTAATTTCCTCCCACTTCCAAGTAGGAATCTCTATGTCTTGGGTAAAGCCACCTGAACTTTTATGTTCGGCTTTGACTTGTTGGCAATTATGGCAATCGAACACAAACTTAGCAATGTCTTTCTTCATTCCTCCCTACCAATACACCTTTTTTAAATCCCTATACATCTTTGTAGAATCGGGGTTAATGAAATAGGAAGAATTATGAGCCTCATTAGGAATCTTCTCCCTCAAGCCATAAATACTAGGCACACACAACCTACCTTCGTACCTAAGTATACATCTCCCCCTTGGGAGAAAACCTCCACCATATCCTTTCTCACTAAAGCCTTCAATCTAGCAAGGCGGGGTCAAGATCTTGCTTTGCTTTCACCTCCTCAATGAACAAAGATTTGGAACCATCAACCACCACTACTCCACCATTATCAACCTCCAACCTAATTCCAAATCTAGCCAACCGATGGTCCTCTCTATCCACCTCTTTTCCCTCATCCGCAACATATGCAAGGCTACCCATAAACACCCTGCTCAAAGCATCAGCTACAACATTAGCCTTTTCGAGGTGATAATGCACACTCATATCACAATCCTTAAGAAGCCCTAACCACCTTTGTTGTCTCAAGTTGAGATATTTTTTGTGTTATGATCGGTAAATACATCATCATGTACCCCATACAAATAATGATGCCAAATTTCAAAGAAAAAACCACGGCGACCAATTTAATATCATGGGTAAGATAATTCTTTTTATGCACTTTGAGTTGTCTAGAAGCATAGGCTATCACCTTACCATTTTACATAAAAAAAAATACCTAAACCAACTGTTGAAGCATCACAATACACAACAAACCCTTTTAGCACTTCAGGTAATGACAAGATAGGAGCAGACACAAGCTTATCCTTCAAATTTTGGAAACTCTTTTCACAATCATCGGTCCACACAAATTTACCCTTTTTTTGAGTTAATAGAAGAGAACACATTCATGAATCTCTGATAATAACTCGCTAAGCCCAAAAAGCTCCTAATATCTAATGGGATTAAAGGTCTAGGACAATTTCTAATTACCTCTGTCTTTTTCGTATCCACCTTAATCCTATCCCCCGATACTATATGACCTAGAAAGGCCACCTCTTGCAATAAAAACTTACACTTCTCATACTTAGCATACAATTTCTCTTCCCTTAAACTTTGTAGCACGACCCTCAAATGACTTACATACTCCTTCTCACTATGGGAAAAGATCAAAATATCATCAATGAAGACCACAACAAAATGAATCAAGGAAGGGTTTGAAGACTGTATTCATAAGATCCGTGAAGATAGTTGGTGCATCGGGCAACCCAAAAGGCATAACCATGAATTCATAGTGCCCATACCTAGTCCGAAAGGCCGTCTTGGGAATGTCACACTCCCTCATTTCACTTGATGATATTAGAATCGAAGATCAATCTTAGAGAAGTGGCTGGCCCCTTGAAATTGATCAAAAAGATCATCAATCCTTGGTAAAGGATACTTATTCTTGATGGTGACTCTATTAAGTTGCCGATAATCAATACACATCCTAAGAGAACCATAATTCTTCTTCATAAACAATACCGATGCATCTCAAGGTGATTATTTAGGCCTAATAAATGCCTTCTCCAACAAATTCTTTAATTGCACCTTCAACACCTTTAACTTTGCAGGGGCCATATAGTAAGGGGGAATAGAAATAGGTTGAGTGTCAGGAAGGAGATCTATACCATAATCGATTTTCCTTTCAGGAGGAACACTAGGAATGTCATTTGGAAAGGCATTTAGGAACTCATTAACTACCAGAACTAACTCTATGGGAAGGACTTTAGAATCCACACCCCTAACCCTCATAAAATGATAGAGGCGCTCCATCGAGATAAACCTTTGGGCTTTAATGCAAGAAATTAACCTACCTTTGACCACCATATCATGATTCTCCCACTCAAGGATGAGTTCATTGGAGAATTGGAATTTGATCCAACGAGTTCTATAATTAATAGAGACGTAGTATACATGCAACCAATTTATCCCAAGAATAATGTCAAAATCTAACAAGTCCAACTCAACAAAGTCACATGGCAAAATTTTATGCAAAATGCAAATTGGACAATTTTTATAGACTCTTCTAGCTTCAATAGATGCACCAACAGGAGTTGACACCTCATATGGCTCATACAACAACTCGGGTTTAACATGGAACATTTTGGCAACAAAAGAGGTAACAAAAGAAAGAGTGGCACCTGGGTCAATCAATGCATACACATCAAAATCAAAGACTTTTAACATACCAATGACGACATCGAAAACCTCATTAACCCCTTGCCTCCCATAAAGATCATAGAATCAATTGTGCATTGCGGCACCACCTTATTGGCCTCCCCTCCCTAAAGGAACCACATTTGCACCCTAGCCTTTTGGGTGATCATCTTTACCCTTGTTTTGATTACAAGGACAATCAATCTTCTTATGCCCCACTTCACCATAACCGAAACAAGCATTGGTGTCCCTCAAACATGGGCCTCTATGAGCCTTAAAACATTTTGGACACATAGCATTGGGCACCACACCACTATCACCTTGGACCCTTGGTTTATCATTGGCAAACCTTCTATTAGGAACATGAGTAGACCCTTGGCCTTGATGAAAATGACTTTTGAGACCTTGGAACTTACCATTGAAACAGGCCCTCTTGGCCTCACTACTCCAACATTTCCTCAACTTCTCCCTCTCTAATTGTTCGGCAAAGGTCATCAAGCGAGACAAATCCATGTCACCAATCAACATAGTAGCCCGGCACTCCTCATTCACCAAATCGAATACACCCATCACGAACTTGTTCATTCTAGAACATAGGTAGGCGAACAAATGTGGAGCATATTTTGAGAGTTGGTTGAACTTGAGGGCATATTTCCTCACACTCATAAATCCTTTCTTCAAATTCATGAACTCCACCATTTTCGCCTCCCTAAACCCAAGAGGGAAGATCTGGTTGAGAAATGTTGCCTTAAACTCCTCCTATAGTATTATATTATTTTTCCCTTTCTCCTCCTTCCATTGAGTAAATCATATTTGGGCCACCCCCTTGAGTTGGTATGCTGCCAACTCTGCTTTCTCTTCCGACCTAACACCTATGATAGCCAACACTTTGTACATCTCATCCATAAATTCTTAAGGGTCCTCATCAACCTTAGACCCATAGAACACCGATGGGTTCATCCTCATAAAGTCCCTCACCTGAGATGCCAAAGTCCTCATCCACCTCAGACCCATAAAACTCCTGTGGATTCATCCTTATAAAGTTCCTCACCTGAGATGCTGGAGTAGGAGCATGAAGGGAAGCCCTTTGATTGACTTGATTAGCCATGGATTGAGCTTGCAAGATGAGAGCATCCCGGAGCTCTCCATGACCCAGTTGTCCTTCTAGAGTGTGGGCTCTTCTTCCTATTGTGTTAGGCATGATCTAAAAATGGGAAAGAACATCCATTAGAGAGGAAATCTTACCTTACATCTATAGAATGACATAGATCATGAAGAAGGGAAATATTTCCTAAAATGTTTCATAGCCTCTTACTCATAATTGTGGTACACAACACAACTATGAATAAGACTCTAATCGACGCAATTTGTTGGATATTGAAGACCATTAATAACTTAGTGCTCTGATATTAAGATTGTCCCAACCCAAGCCTAGGACCTAGATATGACACAACAAATCGGGAACCCAAAGGGACATCAAATAAGCCTCTTAGCATATCATAATACATCCTTGATCGTAGAAGCAATTGTACAACATCAAGAGATAGTAAAAGTGGGAAATAGGGCTAAGGGACATAGATGATACCATAAAAATGTAGAAAGTCAAAGTATAGCATTAATACATCATAATGTTTCAACAACACCTCTATTATGTAGATAAGAGCGGAGGCCAAGACAATCTTCAAGCTCACCCTTATAGTCATAAGTTTTCAAACATAATAAGAGTCAATACATAGCATAAATTCAAAGAAATATGTCCTCGGAGTTGAGGAATCACCAACTTACTTTGGAAGATAGTACTACCCACGTGGAGGAGGAAGATGATCAAGTGGAGCTCTGGTTCCTACATGGTGACATCATGTAGGCGTAGAGTATGTGTAAGTATGTTTGAATATACTAAGTATGTAGGATGCAATGCAACAAGAGAC
>DF358670.1:81160-99760 GCA_000787875.1 Solanum virginianum
ATATGCGTTAATACATTTGAATGTACTAAGTATGTAGGATGCAATACAACAATAGATAGACAACGTAGACAAAATGTATAATCGTAAACAATGAATAGCATAATAACAATATGATATGTATGAATGATGCTTGAAGTAGAACATGATTATATAGAACATATTACGTGTGTAGAAAGAAACCATCCTCTTTGACTTAGCAACTTAGTACATGGAATCCAAGGTAAACCACCCCTTGAAGGTGTTTGAGGTATCAACCCCTCAACATGGTTAATGGGTTTACCACCTCCTATCAAGGCGTTTAAGGTACCAACCCCTCAACTTGGTAAATTGGTTTACCACCTCCCATCAAGTGTTTGAGGTATCAACCCCTCAACTTGGTTATGGTCAACTTACAACACTAAAGATACCTTTCATGAAATCAATACACATATAAACATCCCTTTCATCATCATAAAGTTACTTAGTTCATAGGTCATACAATAGATCATCAATAGCTCAATAGTTCAAAGCTGGAAATTTTATCAAACACTTGGTGGGTTTTAATGATAGTTTAAGATCATGTAATTTAAGAGTGAATGCATATGAGAAAGTCAATGTAAAATGACCTACCAACACTAGGTAATACCTTCATGCATGACACATCAAAACCTTTCCTCAAAGCTTATATTAGATCTTAGATTCATAGCTCAAACATGCTTAAACAATCAACGTTCCATATAATCTCAACATAGTTTGTAGGCAACTTTCATAATAAGAGATACCCATAGATAATCTAGCTTGAAAACATGCAATTTATATAGTAAAGGGAGGTTGGGAGCCATGGATGAAAGGACCCAATGGTTGAACCCCACATACCTTAGACCTTGAGTCTCTTGGAATTGAGTTGGGAAAGAATAGAAGCTTGGAATGGAGTCTTGAAATCTAAACTTGTTCTTGAGTTTCTTTGAATTTATATTGGGGTGTTGATGGAGGCTCTTAGATGAATTTGAGAGTGTGTTTAAGTTGAGAGTAATGACTTTGATCCTATTGGAATAGGGTTTAAGTCTTTTGGGAAGGTTACGATAGCATTGGAAGTCTAAAAAGGTCATTAGAATGAATTAAATTCACAAAAACATCATTAGTAAAAGGATGGAAAAATTGAAAAAGTGATGCCCCACTAAGGCCCACACGGGTCCTATGGTACTTCACGATTTGTGTGGAGTGCCCGCGAGACGAGACTTGATCAAAAATTAGAAATTGGAAAATTTAGAAAAATTAACATCATCGTCACTTTGACAGGAGCCCTTCATAGGCCGTATGATGCTACATGGTCTATATAATGGTCCATTGAACTAATCGTAGAGAAAAATATATGTTTTGATGCCATCTCACACCCAAGGTCACGAGCCTTCTGATCTGGCAAAGCCCATCAAGGTGCTTGGGGCACCACACTTGGTCAAAACTCCTCTCATGCCCACTCTTTCTCACTTGCACACACTCCACAACCAGCCACACGATCAGTGGCAAGCCACACGGCTGGTGCCACTGGCTGTTCCCCATGCCTTAGACAAAAAATGGTCCTTTCCAGCTCAAGGAAGCCCACGCACCCCATCCAAAGACTCAAGCTTCGTCTAAGTGCCCGTGTGGTTTCACTGCACTGGAAGGTCTCACAAAAATGGTCATATCTCCTTCATTCTAACTCAAAATGAGGTGAAACCAAGTGCGTGGGAGAGATAACTCAAAGGGATTTCATTTGACATGTTATGAGTTGTCCAGTTCTTTCTATGCTAAATTTTATGCTCATTTAGAGTTGACCTTGGCACAAACCAACATGAAAAACTCAACTCATAAGAAAGTCTTGAACTCATCTAAGTACTAGATGTCTCCCACAACCCTAATAAACTCGCAACCTATCCAAATGAGGCTTGAATCATGGATACATAAGAGCATGGAGTTACAGGGTTTCACAACTCAAATCGGCCAAATAATCCCCCGAATGGTACCTTCCACACTTATGGCACATAGGAGAAGCTTGAACATCAATACCTTTGCCCTTACTTTAAACATATAGACAATAAACAATCTTCTGGCTCATCTTGCCACACCCATATCAAGCATTTGAATACCTCAAGAATCTTCCATTATGATTCCTTACACATTTTGGGCACCTTGGAAAACTTACCCCACCATTGCCACCATTCAAATTGAACCCTTCTTCTTCCTTATATGGAGGCCACTAGATAATCCCTCATCTTATACCTAATACCGCCACACATGAAGCAACCTTCGGTGCAAACCAAACACCTTTCTTGATTCTTCTTGCCATACCCTTGACAAATGGCAAAAGGGATACATTTCTTTTTGTACTTGGGAATTGGTAGACTAGTAGAAGATGAGGCACCATCAACTCAGGCCCTCTTAGCATTCCTATCCCTCCTCTTATCCTTTGAATTCTCAGGAGCACCACTTGTTAATTGACTTTAGTGGTTACAACCTTGGCGAATAGCCATATAGTAATGCAAACCTCCGCATTCGATATGACACCATTAGGAAGTTGACCCTCAAGTGAGAGATGGTTACTTCCCGTTCATCATTCTAAATAGCTTGAGATATTTTCTAAAACATAATGGTTAGGAATTAGAAATAAGCCTTAAAGGCCCTAGCTATGTGGCACGACATACATCATCAATAAGTGAAACTTTTCCTAAAATGCCTCATAGCCTCTCATTCAAAGTTGTGGCATGCTTCACAACCATGAATAAGACTCTACTTGACGTGGTCTATTGGAATTTCAAGGACCATTAACAACTTGGTGCTCTGATACCAACCTTGTCATGACCTAAGCCTAGGGTCTAGACATGACACGATGAATGCGAAGTCCGGAGATAACCCAAACAACCCTCTTAGCATTTCATATACACATCCTTGGTCACGGAAGCAAAATAAAATAACAACAAGAGTCAAATATTAAAAAGCGGAAGTTGGACTAAGGGAAGTCTTTCATAATCATAGAAACATAAGGAGAGTCAAGCTCATAAGCATATAAAAACATTGTATCCAACAATACCTCTACTAGAGAATTAACTGGGGGCCAAGACACTTCCCCCGCTCACCCTCATAATTTAAGTATCCATCATAAAGAATATGTCTCCACACAGCATGAATAAGAGTAGATATTTTGCTTGGAGTTGAGGATCACCAAAGCTTTCTTCAAAGAATCGAACTAGCCACGTGGAGGAGGATAGTCGATAGGAGCTCTGGTCCCTACATGGTAATACATCAAAGACATAAGCCACAATATTCAAAATGCGTGATCATAACCAATAGATATATGGTCTCAACATGACATGCATGATCAATGCTCATGATAAAACATTATGTAAAATATTTAACTTGCATATCTTGTTCAACATAGTAGAGTGACATACCATGTACCATGTACTAAAGGGTAAGGAGAATAGCATAAGTCATGAACCCTTCTAGTAGGTAATTGATAGTATATAGTTTTACATCATACATGAGAGTAAGATTAATAACATGGTTCATGACCCCTTCATGTAGATGTTAGGTAATGTATCATAATAAGTCGTATATGAGGGTAGTATACAACATTGCTCATGACCCCTTCATGTAGATATTTGCCTTGTACTAGAGGGTGAGGAGTACAATATGGTTCATGATCCCTTCTAGTAGGCTACACAATTCACAAGAGCATAAAACACAGCATAAGAACTCAATAGTTCACTTGTAGATCATAAAGACTTATCATGATTTCAATACATGCTTGGGAGCCTATAATTATCTTGAAACACTTGACTTGTAAAAATCATATAATGACACTTCAATGACTTGAGAATTTTTGTCATGTAATTTTATCAAACACATGGTGGGTTCATGAGACTTGTTCAAAATCATGCAACTCAAGAGTAAAACAAGAAGAGTAAACTAAACTCAAATCAACCCACCAATATTGTAGTAAAACCCTCATTTAGGATATCTTGAAATCCATCACAAAATCTCATTATAGTCTATAGTTTCATAACATAAATCATGCATAATCTCAATAGACAAAAATCAATTCATGGAATAAGCTTGAAATAGATATCCATGCAAAATCAATTAATGCTTAATTAAACCCCAATATAAATTATGTTTATAATTCATAATAAGATATACCCATGAATAACACAACTTGAAAACATGTTATTTTCACAAAAAGGGAAGGTTGGGCTCCATGGGAGAAAGGACCCATGGTTGAAGACCCATATACCTCAAACTTGGACTTTGTTGGAGTGAGTTTGAAGGAAACTTGAAGCTTAGATTGGGTCCTTGAAATCCAAAGTTAACCTTGAACCCCTCAAATTTGAATGAATATTTTAACAAAGTCTTAGAGAGGCTTCAGAAAGGGTTTTATGAGTTATAGATTTGGAAAGTGGATAAGTTGAAACACCCCAAAAATGTGCCTAGAAAATGTCTATAATTGTAATTTTCATATATCTCAAAATTCATGTATGATATCAAAAATCCAACCATATATTCTTGATCAAAGGTAAATTGAGTGGGAAAATAGGTATAACCTAGATTTTAGAGGACCCATCGTGAAATTTCATTTTCACCAACTTTGCAATTTCCAACATGCAACCATGTTGGCTCCACAACGCGAACCCATCATGGAGCAGTGTTATTACTTCCTTATGTTTCCTTTTGTGGCCTAAGGCATTGGATTCTTATCCCCATGCCCTCTTATGCTTAAAAATACCTAACACTTAGCCATTTTTCAACTCGATATTACTCAAAATACTCTCAAAGCCCTCTATAACACTTAATCAAACATTTCACACAAATTCAAGTGACCCAAACTCAATTTTTGATCCTAAGAACATTATTCAAGCTTCAATTTCTCATTCAAGACTATATCAAGAAAATCTCCAAATTCAAGGCATGTGGGTTTTAACTATTGGGTCCTTTCACCCATGGTGTCTAACCTTCTTTTTTATGAAACTTGCATGTTTTCAAGATGTATTACTTATGGGTATTATGTATTATGAATTATGATTACAAATTATGTTAGGGTTTTATGAAATCATGATTGGAAACACAAGTCTGCCTATTTCAAGCTTATAATATGAGATAGTTGGTTTATTGTGACTATGCATGTTTTGAGCTATGAAACTATAATCTTTTATGAGGTTTGATAAGGGATTTCAAGCTATCTTACTTGAGGGTTTTACTAAGTGTTGGTGGGTTAATTTACATTGAGTTTTCTCAAATTATTTCACTCTTTAATTGAATGATTTTGAACTAGCATTACACACCCTCCAAGTGTTTAATAAAATGTCTTGTTAAGGATTCTTGGGTTATTGATAGTCTATGATATGGTTTATATGATAAGTGACTCTATGATGATGAAGGGATTATATATATGTATTGAATTCATGAAAAGTATCTAAGTGTTGCAAGTTGATCACACCTTGTTGATAGGATGACATGCCTCAACCACTTTGATGAGGGGTGCTATGCCAACCTACCATGTTAAGGGGTATATACCTTAACCACCTTGATAAGGGGGGTGCTATGCCCAACTACCATGTTGAAAGGTATATACCTTGACCACTTTGATGGGGGTACTATGCCCTTCTACCATATTGACGGGTATATACCTTGACCACTTTGATGGGGATGCTATGCCCATCTACCATGTTGAGCGTTATAAACCTTGACCGCTATAATATGGGGTGACATGCCCATCTACCAATTAAGGGGTAGATACCTCAATCACCTTCCATGGGGGTGACATTCCCTAGATTTTGAGTATTAGTTGCTTGGTGTATGATAATAGTCTCTTCCTACACATATAATATATTTTATACGAGCATGTTTTACTTTAAGAATTAATCATACCTGTGATGTTGTTATTATACTTATCCCTTGCTTATAATTATGCATTTTGACTATGTTGCCTATTTCTTGTTGCATTGCATCCTACATAATTAGTACATCCACATATACTAACACATACTCTATGCCTATATGATGTTACCATCTAGGAACCTGAGCTCCTCACGATCATCCTCCATGTGGCTAGTTTTGGCATCTTAAAGATAAACTTTTGGTGAGTCCTTAAGTTGAGGACACTAGCTATGTTACTCTTGTTTTTGTTATCTCTTATGTTGAACAGTTGATAATATGGGGGTGAGCTCAAAAAGCGTCTTGGCCCCCGTCCAATCTATATTTAGAGGTGTTGTTGAAACAATTGATGTATCTACACTTTAATCTTTGACTCTTTATGCTTTATGAATGTTAAGACTTCCCTTAGTCCTTTTTTTGCTTGTTTATATTCTTGTTGTTGTTTATTTTTCTTCGGCGACCAAGTATGTGTAATTGATATGCTAAGAGGATTGTTTAGGTCCCTTCGGGTTCCATTCATCATGTCACATCTTGGCCCTAGGCTTGGGTCATGACAAGCTTGGTATCAGAGCACTAGGTTGTTAGTATCCTCGGAATCCAGCACACCACATTGATTAGAGTCTTATTCGTAGTTGTGAAGTATACCACAACTATAAGTAAGAGGCTATGAGGCATTTTAGGGAATGTTTCCCTTCTTCATGATTTATGTCATGCTATAGAGGTTAAAGTAAGGTTTTCCCCCTAATGAATGTTCTTTTCTATTCTAGATTACGCCAATCCTAAGAGAAAGAAGTGCTCGTATACCCGAGGAACAACCAGCTTCTCCCATTCCTTAAGCTCCCCAAGATGCGGTAGTATCTCTTGAAGAGTTCCGGGATACTATTACCATATTAGCTTATGCTATGGCCAACAAAATCAACCAAGGGGTCCAAGCTCCTCATGTTTCTACTTCGACCTCCAGGGTGAGAGACTTTACTAGAATAAACCCACTGGAGTTCCATGGGTCTAAAATGGATGAGGATCTTCAAGAATTTATTGATGAAGTATATAAAGTGTTGTCTATTATAGGGGTTAGATCAGAGGAGAAAGCGGAGTTTGTGGTGTACCAACTCAACGAGGTGGCTCAAATTTGGTTCATCCAATAGAAGGTGGAGAAGGGGAATAATAATGTCATCCTTTGGAAAGAGTTCAAGGTAGCATTTCCCAACCGGTTCTTTCTGATAGATCTAATGGAGTCCAAACTGATGGAATTCATGAACCTCAAGCAAGATTCCATGATTTTGAGGGAGTATGCCCTCAAGTTCAACCATCCTTTCAAATATGCTCCACAATTTATGGCCGAGCCAAGGTCTATGATAAAAAAGTTTGTGTCGGGAATGTCTGACTTAGTCAATGAATAGCGCCGAACTACCATGTTGTTAACTGATATGGATTTGTCCCACTTCATACATATGGTGAATAATTGGAGGGGGGAAAGCTTAGAAAAAGGTGAAGTGGTGAGGCGAAGAGGGTCCATTTTGAAGGTAGATTTCAAAGTCTCAAGGGTGGCTAGTTTCATTAAGGTCAAGGGTCTTCCAATGCTTCTAATAGAATGTTTGCTAATGACAACCCAATGGTCTAAGGTGGTGGTGGTATGGTGCCAAATACTATGGCCCATGTTTGAAGGACACTAATGCTTGTTATGGTTGTGGTGAAGTGGGTCATAAGGTGATGGATTATCCTCATAATCGTAACAAGGGTAGAGATGGTAATCTATAAGCCTAAGGTGCAACTACGGGTCCTAAGGGGAGAGGAGGCCAACAAGGAGGTGCGCCAAGGCAAAACAGATTCTATACTCTCCAAGGGAGAAAAGGGGTGGATGAGGTGCCCAATGTCATCACTAGTATGTTAAAGGTTTTTTATTTTGATATGTATGCTTTGATAGACCCGAGTGCCACTATTTCTTTTATTACTCCTTTTGGTTCTGAAAAGCTCCATGTTAAACCCAAATTGTTGTGTGAGCCTTATGAAGTGTCTACTCCCATTGGTGCATCCACTATTGCTAGAAGGGTCTATAGAAATTATCCCATTTTCATTTTGCATAAAATCTTGCCTTGTGATTTTGTTGAATTAGATATGGTGGATTTTGATGCCATTCTTGGGATAGATTGGTTGCATGCATATTATGCTTCTATTGGTTGTACAACATGTAGAATCAAATTCCAGTTCCCTAATGAACCCATTCTTAAGTGGGAGAGTCATGATGTGGTGGTCAAGGGTAGATTCATCTATTGCATTAAGGCCCAAAAGTTGATTTCTAAGTGTTGTCTCTATCATCTTGTGAGGGCTAGGGATGTTGCGTCCAAGGTCCTCCCCATAGAGTTAGTTCTGGTGCTTAATGAGTTTCTTGATATCTTTCCTAAGGAGCTTACTGGTATTCCTCTCAAGAGGGAAATTGACTTTGATATAGACGTTTTTCCCAACACTCAATCCATTTTTATTCCCCCTTACTGTATGGCCCCCCTGGAGTTGAATGAGTTGGTAGAACAATTGAGAGATTTGTTGGAAAAGGGCTTTATAAGGCCTAGTCAATCATCTTGGGGTGCACTAGTGTTGTTTGTGAAGAAGAAAGATGTTTCTCGTACAATGTATATTGATTACCGGTAACTTAATAGAGTTAACATAAAGAACAAATACCTTCTACCAAGGATTGATGACCTTTTTGACCAACTTCAAGAGGCTAGTCACTTCTCTAAGTTTGATCTTCGGTCTGGGTATCGCCAAGTGAAAGTGAGGGAGTGTGACATTCCCAAGATGGCCTTCCAGACTAGGTATGGGCACTATGAGTTTCTGGTGATGTCCTTTGGTTTTAATAATGCACCGACTATCTTCATAGATCTTATGAATAGGGTCTTTAAACTCTGAATTGACTTGTTTATGGTGGTTTGTATTGACGATATCTTGATCTATTACCATAGTGAGGAGGAGTATGTGGATCATTGAGGGTTATGTTGCAAATCTTGAGGGGGGAGAGGTTGTATGTAAAGTATAAAAAATGTGAGTTTTTGTTGAAAGATGTTGCTTTTCTAGGGCATGTGGTGTCAAGTGATGGCATTAAAGTTGATCCTAAGAAGATGGAGGTGATTAGAAATTGGCCTAGACCTTTGACTCCATCGGACATTAGAAGCTTCTTGGGTTTAGCGGATTATTATTGGAGGTTTGTGAATGGGTTCTCTTCTAATGCTTCTCCTGTGACTTAGCTGACCAAACAGAAGGCAAAATTTGTGTGGATCAATGAATGTGAGAAGATTTTCCAAACTTTGAAAGATAAGCTTATTTCCACTCCTATCTTGTCTCTACTGGAAGGGTTGGAAGGGTTTGTTGTATATTGTGATGCCTAAAGAATTGGTTTGGATATTTGTAGATACAAAATAGTAAGGTAATATCTTATGCCTGTAGGCAACTTAAGGTGTATGAAAAGAATTACCCTACCCATGATCTTGAATTGGCAACCATGGTATTTGTTTTGAAATTTTGGCATCATTATTTGGATGGAGTTCATGTTGATATCACTACCAATTATAAGAGTCTCCAGTATGTGTTCACTCAAAAAGATCTTAACTTGAGACAAAGAAGGTGGCTAGAGCTCCTTAAATATTATGATATGAGTGTGCATTATTACCTCGAAAATGCGACTATTGTGGTTGATGCTCTAAGCAGGGTATCTATGGGTAGCCTAGCATATGTTGGTGATGGTGGCAAAGAGGTGGCTAGAGAGGTTCATCCGTTGGCTAGATTGAGAGTTAGGTTAAAGGAGGTTAACAATGGTGGTGTAGTGGTTGTTGATAATTCTAAATCATTATTGATTGAGGAGGTAAAGGCAAAACAAGATCTTGACCTCGCCTTGCTAGAGTTGAAGGCCTTGGCGAGAGATGGTAAGGTGGACATTTTCTCCCAAGGGGGAGATGGTACCCTTAGGTACCAAGGTAGATTCTATGTACCTAATGTTGATGACTTAAAGTTGATTTTAGATGAGGCTCATAATTCATCCTATTGTTTTCACCCCAGTTCTACAAAGATGTATAGGGATTTGAGGGAAGTGTATTGTTGGGGTGTTATGAAGAGAGACATTGCCAAGTTCATATCCGAATGTCACAATTGCCAACAAGTAAAAGTCAAACATTAAAGGCTGGGTGGCCTAGCCCAAGATATAGAGATCTCTACTTGGAAATGGGAAGAGATTAACATGGATTTTATAGTTGGGTTGCCTATGATTATAAAGGGTTTTGATTCTATTTGGGTTGTGGTTGATTAAATGGAAAAGATGGCTCATTTCTACCTGTTAAGACTACTTTGGTGGGGTTGCCTAAGACTAGAAAGCATTTTGATTCCATTTGGGTTATGGTTCATAGAATGACAAAGTAGGCTTATTTCCTACCGGCCAAGACTACTTATGGTGCTGAAGATTATGCTAAGTTGTACATTCATGAATTGGTTAGATTGCATGGGGTGCCTTTGTCTATCATATTGAATCGTGGTGCTCAATTCACTTCTCACTATTATAGGTTTTTCCAAAGAGGTCTTGGTACCAAGGTTAAGCTTAGTACGGTCTTTCACCCTTAAATTGATAGCCAAGCCGAAAGAACTATCCAAACTCTTTAGAATATGCTTAGAGCTTATGTTTTAGTGTTTAAGGTAGTTCGAATGAACATCTTCCACTCATTGAGTTTTTTTTACAATAATAGTTATCATTCACGCATTGGTATGGCGCTTTTTGAGGCTCTCTATGGTAGGCATTGTAGATCAACGGTGGGATGGTTTGAGGTGGGAGAGATGGCTTTGTTGGGTCCAGATTTAGTCATGGAAGCCTTGGAGAAGATGAGGTTGATAAGGGAGAGGTTGAAAATAGCCCAAAGTCGACAAAAGTCATATTCCGATGTGAGTAGAAGAGATCTTGAATTTAAAGTTTATGATTGGGTCTATATGAAGGTCTCACCCATGAAGGGTGTGATCCGATTTGGCAAGAAGGTAAATTGATTCCATGATTTGTGGGTCCTTATAGAGTGTTGAGAAGGATTGGTAAGGTGGCCTATGAGTTAGAGTTGCCTATTGAAATGAATATGGTTCATCCGGTCTTCCATGTATCTATGTTGAGGAAGTGTGTGGGTGACCCAAATACTATTGTCCCTTTGGATGTTGTGGGTGTGGTGGAAGATAATTTGACTTATGAAACCTTTGGATGTTGTGGGTGTGGTGGAAGATAATTTGACTTATGAATAGGTTCTGGTAGAAATCTTGGATCGACAAGTGAAGAGGTTGGGAAACAAGGATGTAGCTATCATCAAGGTCCTTTGGAGAAACCAACAAGTTGAAAGTGCCACATGGAAAGCCGAGGCAGATATGCAAAAGTGATATCCCTATCTCTTCCACTCTACCCAATCCCAAGGTACTAATTTAGATCCCTTATATGATTTCAATTCTTAAGTTTCAGCCCCTACATCATTTGCATGCAGTCATGTTTGTGTTGACAAGTTTATGGCGATTTTGACGCTTATGTTGAGATTATCAAAAATAGTGTTTAAGTGCATTGTTGCATTCTTATCGGGCTGAAATGCTTATGATTACTTCTCTTATGTACGTTTCTTTGAAATTTGAGGACGAATGTCCCCAAGGGGGAGATATTGAAATGCCCCAAAAATGTGACTCAAAAATGCCCATAGTCATAATTTCCATATATCTCAAAATCCGTGTGTGATATCAAAAAATTGACTCCATATTCTTGATCAGGGGGCAAATTAAATGGGAAATAGGTATAACCTCAATCTTAGAGGACCCATAGTGAAATTTCATTTTCACCAACTTTGCAATTTCAAGTATGCATCCGTATTGGCTCTGCGACGCGGACCTGTCATGGAGCAGTGTTGTGACTTCCTTATTTTCCCTGTTTCAGCCTAAGACATTGGGGTCTTAGCCCCATCTCCTCTTATGCATAAAAACACATATACTTAGCCATTTTTCAACTTTATATCACTCAAAACACTCTCAAAATCCTCTCTAATACTTAACCAAATATTTCACCCAAATTCAAGTATCCCAAGCTTAATTCTAGATCTCAAGAACTTTATTCAAGACTCAAGTTCTCAGTCAAGACTACATCAAGGAAATTCCCAAATTCAAGGTATGTGGGATTCAACCATTGGGTCTTTTCATCTATGGTGTCTAACCTTTCTTTTTATAAAACTTGCATATTTTCAATATGTATTACATATTTATTACTTATTATGAATTATGATTACAAATTATGTTGGGGTTTTATCAAATGATGATTGGAAACATATGTCTACCTATTTCAAGCTTATACTATGAGATGGTTTGTCTATTATGACTATGCCTATTTTCAGCTATGAAACTATAATCTATTATGAGGTTTGATAAGGGATTTCAACGTATCTTGCCTGAGGGTTTTACTAAGTGTTGGTGGGTTGATTTACATTGAGTTTTCTCACATGATTTCACTCTTGAATAGCATAATTTTGAATAGCATTACACACTCACCAAGTGTTTGATAAAATGTCTTGTTTTGGGTTATTGATGGTCTATGATATGGTTTACATGATAAGTGATTATGCAGAGGAAGGGATAGTATATATCTATTGAATTAATGAAAGGTATGTATAGTGTTGCAAGTTGACTACACCTTGTTGAGGGGGTGATAAGCCTCAACCACTTTGATAGGGGTGCTATGCCCATCTACCATGTTGAGGGGTATATACCTTGACCACTTTGATGGGGAGTGGTATGCCCATCTACCATGTTGAGGGGTATATACCTTGAACACTTTGACAAAGGGGTGCTATGCCCATCTGCCATGTTGTGGGGTATATACCTTGACCACTATTATGGGCAGTGGCATGTCCATCTACCAATTGAGGGGTAGATACCTCAATCACATCTTAAGGGGTGACATGCCTTAGATTCCTAGTAATAGGTTCTTGGTCTATGATGATGGTCTCTTCCTGCACATATAATATATTGTATACAAGCATGTCTTACTTCAAGCACTGATCATGCATGCCATGTTGTTATTATACTTATCCTTGCTTATAATTATGCATTTTGACTATGTTACCTATCTCTTATTGCATTGCATCCTACATACTTAGTACATTCAAATGTACTAATGCATACTCTATGCCTACATGATGTTACCATGTAGGAACTATAGCTCCTCACGATCATCCTCCATGTAGTTGGTTTTGGCATCTTGAAGATAACCATTTGGTGAGTCCTCAAGTTCGGGGACACAAGCTATGCTACTCTTGCTTTTGTTATATCTTATGTTGAACTTTTGATACTATGAGGGTGAGCACAGAAAGTGTCTTGGCCCCCATCCAATATATGTTTTAAGGTTTTGTTAGAACAATTGATGTATCTACGCTTTGAGCTTTGACTCTTTATGCTTTATGAATGTCAAGACTTCCCTTTAGTCTTTTTTTCCCTTATTTATAATCTTTTTGTTGTTTACCTTGCTTTCGCGGCCAAGGATGTTTAATTAATATGCTAGGAGGCTTGTTTGGGTCTCTTTGGGTTCCCATTCATTGTGTCATGTCTAGGCCCTAGACTTCAGTCATGACATAAGTATTGAAGATTTCACGTTTAAATAGGCATTGGGTCATCACCCAAATGCCCCTGGACGAAACAATAAACTAAGGAAAAACTTACATTGGTCCACATCCTATCCGCGGCGTAGAGCAAATGAAGAGAACATTTTGTGCTAGTCCATTCCCTGGCCACGTCGTGTTAGGGGCACGGATGCACACGAGAAAGTGGTTAATTAGCGGAAATTATTTTTCACTATAGGTCTTCTAAAATATGGGTTATACACACTTCCCACTCAGTTTTGACCCTAATCAAGAATATGTAGTTGAATTTTTGAAATCACACATGAATTTTGAGATATATGGAAATTATGGTTATGGGGCATTCCGAAGCACATGAGGGGTGTCTCATTAATGGACTATAACATATATCATGAAGTTCTTGAATATGCCTTTACCATTTTCATCTAGGAACAAAACTGCTAGTTATAAATTGGGATAACAACAATAGAATATCACGAATGATAAAAAGAATTCTATATTCTTCAAGTCTCCAAAGTTGTGCCTTATATATATAGATTAACTCCAATGGGTAGCTAACGGCTAGTTAGACATGTTAATTACTAAATACTATAGAGGTCTAAGAAATGTTATTAAAAAAAATCTAATATTAGCTAATGCCTAATTAGACTTCAATAATCTATTTCAATTAATGATTCTATCTGGTTACTCGTGGAACTCAAAGTAGCTGTTGTAGCTTGAAATAAATTTTTAAAATCTTGGAGCGCACTATATATGAATGTCCAGCCAATCCATAAGACTAAAACCTTAAAACCTAGCTCTGTTTTTGTTCAATAGAAGTGACAACCATGGATGCCCAAAGCTCTAAGCCTTCTCATGTCACCATGATTATAGACCATCCAAGGGTGATTTTGGTTGAAATCTTTTTAAGATTTCCAATCAAGTCCAGTTTTTGTTGTAAGATGATTTGTAAATGCTAGTATAATTTTTTAATTTCTGACTATTTATTTTTCAACATATATCAAACAAGATCCCCAAAATTTCCCTGCATTTTGTTTTTGGATACTAATTGCAATCAGTCACTTCCAGAACTCAAAGCACATTATAATTATTATTCTCGCCCATATAATCGGCCCATTACATTGATCGCTAAGCTTCACTTTCCTCCAGTAAGAATGTCTTTAGTTGGTTTGTGTAATAGGCTCATTTATTTGTTGAGTGGTTCAACATATATCGAGAAACATGCAATTTATATTAGCCATCCTCTTGTTGACGAGTATTTTAAATTGCCAGAAAGGGAGAAACGTACTTGTCATGATTCTTATGGATTTTGCTTTAGTAAAGCATCGATAGAGTATAAAGTATTGCAACTAGTACTTAGATAGGTTCAGGATCATGTTGAAGTATCCAAATTAGAGTTCAGGGTCATGTTGAAGTATCCAAATTGGAGTTTTATACTCTTGGTGTTCATGAGAATTGGAGAAATGTGGGTGAAATTCCATGTCCTGTATGGTATAATTTTTGCAACTTTAATGTCAATTATGCTCTGCATTGGATGGATAGCAAAAACAATGACATCATTTACTCCTTCGATATTGAGACAAAAAAGATCAAGTCCCTGCCAGCTCCACCTAATCTGGAAACTCTCTCTTTTTGCTTGAGGATAGCAGAATTGGGGAACTATCTATGTTTGACTGATTATACCGATAGAAAGGATTTAGAATATCAACAAATATTAATGTTGATATTTAGTGGATGAAAGAGTATAGGATTGATGAATCTTGGACTAAACATAGAATTTTGGAGGATTCTTTTTCGCCTGGTATAATTAACTACAATTTTGAACTAATATTGATTTGGAAAGATGGAGAAATCTTGATTCGAAGTCACACAAAAATGGTTTCTTACAATCTAGAAAAGAAGAAGTTCAGGATGGTTGATGTTTTCAGTGATGTACTGAAGCAACCAGATATAATCCAAGTTTTTACTTGCTCGAGACTATCACGGGAGACAACTTTCAAGTCTCAAGTGTTTATCCAAAGTCTAGGATAGTTTAAAGTATTTGTTTTATCTTATTTCCTCAAAAATATGATGTTTTCCTTCTGTGATTATGATATTATTGAGTTTAAAACCTGGCAACTTCAACTATTTTGTATGTACTTTTGTATCTATTGTCCATTTTAATATTCCTAAGATATTTGCATTTTAAAGTCTCCAAAGCTGCATTTCTTTTATTCATTGTATTCTTTACAATTCTACAATATGATGTTTTGCTTTTGTGCTTATAATTGTTTTTTGGATACTACATATCTCTTTCTGTTAGTTGGTGCGCATTTATTATGCCCTTTTTATCAAATTCATATATACTTGTGTTGTTTACTTTCTCCTAATTTTCCATATCAAAGACATTAAAGAAGCAGGAAGAGATGTGTCTTCTTAACCTTAAACAAGGTTATCATTTATTCAGATCTATCAAGTATTTTCCTAATATATAGCACATTTCTTATCCATTGTAATATTGATTTGCTATCAAAATACAACACTTTTAATACTTAAAACTTAGGATTTTGTGTATTCTCAATGCAATATATTTGGGTTTTATGTGTTTTTGTGTTTAGTTTTGCAGGATTAAAGGTTGACAATGACTTGGGATTTTTGGTTTTTTGTGATTTACGAGACCCTCTACGGATCATAGAGCATTCTATGAGTCATAGAGAAGGCCTCGTGACAAATTCCAGTGAAGGATGATATCTGAAGTTTAACTATACGAGACCTCTATACTAGTAGTAGGATGGGATTTATAAAGATTTCCAGTAAAGGACAAAGTGATGCAGTTAAAGTCTATGAGAGAGCAATATGAGTAATGAATCAGTCTATGATTCGTAAAAATGAAGTCATAGAAGAGCATTCCAAAATCTTAAAAGTTAAATACGAGACCTCAACTATGATTCGTAAATCACATTACGAGTTGTAAAGACCTTTCATGGAGTCCATCAACCAATTTTTCTATTATGTTTTATACAAATAATAAAGATTTTGGTAGTTCTCTCTAGAATCATCTCCGACCAAAGTTCATCGATCGGCAACAGGAGATTATCTAGCTGCATTAGCTTCAGCAAGTGACAGATTTCTCTGAGAGTTTTTCTTCACCAAAAGGATTTTTGGAGGTGGATCATTAAGACATTCAAGAGCTTGGATTCATCGTCGCTATCGAGATCGTCTAAGAGGTTCTCCCTGAGTTTCTTCACCTCTGGGCCTCTTTAATCTATTTCTTAGGAAAGGGGAAATCATAGTTGAAGTCAATGTCACGCGTCGCCCTGAGTTCTCGGTGTTGCTCGATGGCGAGAAATTTTTAGATCAAAAAATCAACATTTTGGGATTTTTCGGCCGTGGCAGAAGATTTCGGCGACTAATATCTACACCAAATTTTGCCAGGATTCAACAGATTCCAATAAATCATTCAAGAAACTACACTTTTATTATGCATATCCAGAAATAATTCGTTTTCTTGTTCAAAACATCGTGCTTTGTTGTTTCTTTATCTGTATTTCTTGCTCTGTATTTTCCAGGTTCTATATTTTATGTCATTTTGTTGTTGTGGATTGTTTGTACATGTTTGGGCTGTTAAAGTATCCCTATATTTTAATATGGTTGTATATTGTTGTATATTATTGTATATTATTATTGTATATTATTGTATATTATTATATATTGCAGTATATTGTTGTATACTATTGTTGTGTTGTGTATTGCTATATATTATTGTATATTGTAATACGTATTGGTGCTGTTAAAGTCCTCCTATATTTTAGTGTTGTGTTATATTGACAAATATTGAACAAATAGTACTCGCATCAACACTCAGCCTATAGCTATATATTTGTTGTATATTGTTGTATACATATTACTTAGCATATTTTGTTCGAAAATTACTTAGCATATTGTTGCTCTATTGGAGTCTTATTTCTTATTGTGCATAGTACTATAGTGGGTTGTTTATTGTGACTTGTACTTGTATGTAGGGATTATCAGTTTTGTAGTTTAGTAGCGTCAGGAGAGAGTGGTGGACTAGCGTTATGGCGTCGGTCAGGGTCAAAGGTAAGGGGTAGGGACGGAAAGAGGGTCACGGGCTTATGTAAGTTATGGATAGCATCGTGGAACATAGGGTCACTAATAAGGAAGTCCATAGAATTAGTAAAATATTTCAAAAGGAGACATATTAATATAGTGTGTGTCCAGGAGACCAGATGGGTAGGCACTAAAGCGCGAGATGTGGATGGGTTTACGCAGTGGTACTCGGGTGGTTCTAGGGATAGAAGTAGTGTAGGAATCCTAGTAGATAAGAATCGTAGAGAATATGTGGTTGAGGTTAGGGGTTAATGATAGGATGATGTTTATCAAACTCGTGATTAGTACACATGTAGTGAACATAGTTAGTGCTTATGCGCCCCAAGTAGGCCTAGATGGGGAAGTTAAAAGGCTCTTTTGGGAGGATCTAGATAAGGTTGTACGAGTGATACCAGAGACAGAGAAAATCTTTATTGGGGAGACTTTAATGGGCATATTAGGGCAACTACTAACAGGTTTGAAGATGTTCATAGAGGCTTTGGTTTTGTGGAGAGGAATGAAAATGGGATGTCTCTCTTAGATTTTGCCATAGCCTTTGAGTTAGTGATTGCTAACTCGTGTTTCCCAAAGAGGGAAAAATACTTGATTACCTTCCATAGTATGGTAGCTAAGACGCAGATAGATTACCTATTTTACTCGCTCGAGACTATCACGGAAGACAACTTTCAAGTCTCAAGTGTTTATCCAAAGTCTAGGATAGTTTAAAGTATTTGTTTTATCTTATTTCCTCAAAAATATGGGGTTTTCCTTCTGTGATTATGATATTATTGAGTTTAAAACCTGGCAACTTCAACTATTTTGTGTGTACTTTTGTATCTATTGTCCATTTTAATATTCCTAAGATATTTGCATTTTAAAGTCTCCAAAGCTGTTCTTTTATTCATTGTATTCTTTACAATTCTACAATATGATGTTTTACTTTTGTGCTTATAATTGTTTTTTTGGATACTACATATCTCTTTCTGTTAGTTGGTGCGCATTTATTATG
>DF358669.1:7864-23714 GCA_000787875.1 Solanum virginianum
GATCGAGGTCACCTTGAATGGTTACTTTAGTTAAAATATCAGTTTAGGAGGTTTCTGGATTTGTTTTTGAAGAAGATATATTCTAGGAAAACATTTTCCTTCATACAAAACACACTAACAGGAGAAAAATAAAAATAAAATTGTAATCTAAAGTACTTATATTTTTACCTAATAAGAAACATTGGATAATATGAATATCCCTTAGGTTTCTCCCTTTTTATCCGTATCACAGAACTCATAGGGTCGGATCAAATGTTTTAACTGACTTTACCTGATCCATTTGACATCCCTAATGTGGAGTCAACAAAAAATCTTATTTTATGACACACAAGTCACAACTCAGTCCAATCCAATCCATCCATTTGCCATCTCTACACACGACTCACTAACACTGGTTGTGTAAGACACTTTATTAAAGTTTTCAGGATGAAACAAATAAGAAAAAATCCAGGCTGAAGGGGTAAAATCCCCACCTCTGTGATGGTAAAAAAGTAACTGCCCAAGCCTTCTCATAGCACTGGTCATTAATTAAATCAAAGTCTTCAATACAAAATCATATCAATTCATCATCCACCAAAACTGAACTCAGTTACGACATACAAACTAAAACTACGTGGAGTGGCATTGCCAAAGCTAGAATGGTCCACCTTCTCTTTGGCAGCACAAAACTTTAGTGTACGTACTACACATCAATCAATATTCAGATGGACTAATGACATCGTCAATCTTTAAAATCATCTTAACAACCTGTGTTGCAAGCAAAATTTGCTGTTGCTTCCCTATCAGTGTCTCAAAGACATTTTGCTCACGCATGTCATTTGTTCCAGCATCATTGCAATCTATCCCATAGCAAGGATTGTTTTCCTGCAACAAAATTTAAGTTATAACTCTATTCAGGTATATGACACAGAAAAAGAATTCCGCTAGTGAAAATCTTATGTTTTCAAATTATTCAGACTCAGAAACTTTGGAAATAGTCTAGAGGTATATTTATTTTTCTTTTAGTCAAGGGCTATACAACAGAAATACTAGGAACTATTGCTTAAGAAAATCTTATGTTCTCATATTATTCAACAGAGAAACAATTATGATTTTATATTTTTAAGTTACAACAAGCCAAGGTTACCTTAATTTGCTGAGATTTAACAGCAGATAGAGTTTCAATGGGTTGGAGACCACTATTCTCAGCAAGTGCCATCGGGATAGAATCCAAAGCATCTGCAAATGCCCTGATAGCATACTGCAGATAGAAGGTTTGACGCTTTAGCTAATGATAATCAATTTTTAAAATTTTAGTTTTTAAAAAAATAGAAACAAGACAAATAAAATAAAAGCTCGCCTGCTCAACTCCTGGGTGTTTATCAGCTACTGCTTCCACAGCAACTGAGCAAGAGATCTCAGCTGAACCACCACCATACACAATGGAGTTGTTGCGAATAAGATTTCTAGCCACACACAAAGCATCATGGATACTACGTTTTGTCTCCTCTATCATCATCTTGTTACCTGTATGATGATCAAAGCTCAATTCCAATATCCTAATTGATACAATTTCTCAAGTATTCTAAGCTTCTGCATAATCCTCCTATATTTCTTTAGCACTAAACTTCAAAGATGTGCAGGTAAAGAAATGCTCATCTGGTGCTCTGTAAAAAACAAAACCCATCTATCCTGGTATTGGGGAAGGACCCTCAATTGCAAAGCTCTGGCATCCCATATTAGTAAGTTGTGACACTAACACCACTAGACAAGAACTCAGCATCTGGTGGAGGTCACTGACCAAACAAAAAAGGGTTGAAAAGAAATGGGAACCGCATGGTGCATTACCCTCAACCAAATTTGCCCAACAAATAATGGGAGCATATTTGGAAAGATCACATATGTACCATAATCTTAACCAAAATAAAGTTCAGTTGTTTTCAGGATCTTTACACTTATGAAAACAAGAACCATGGAGGATCAGCATGCAGTTACAACAGTTGCCTGATGACAGTATCAAAATCTAATAAACACTGGATCGAAACAGCACAAACCTAGAAACCGTAGATGTCAAACTAAAAGAAAATCCAATGAGAAAAGATTAAAAATGAAAAATAAAGGAGCACATGAAATTTCCCTCAACAGTTTACATGGAGAAGGATTTATTTCCATAGAGAAACTAAATGGCTGATCACAGAAACCTACCGCCACGGATAAATATTGTCACGGCCCTTGAATTTGCACAATGTTCAATGTAAATCATCCTGTCCTTTGTTGTACCAAATGATTTCTCTCGAACCAGACCAGCCTGAACTTATAGAACATTACTTTTAGCAGGTGATAGAGATCCAAAATCACATTAAGCACTATTATTCGTATTTGAAAGACCTGGTTAAATGGCTAAGTTCACATGAAAAGTTTAGAAAGGATATGAATGTGATGCAAAATAGAACATGAATTGAGAAGAATCTCCATATAGATCTGAGAAATTAGACATTAAGAATCTGTAAGCAAAGGAAGAATAAAATTTCATAAAATACTTGTCAGTTATTAGTGATATACCACACAGTCAATGACCCTCATATCATCACTTCACACAAAATTTCTAGATGTATGACCAGACACAAGAGACTTGAACTAATACCCGTCCAAGTTTTTCAGGTGTCAATTCTTGAAACCTCGGAACGATTCTCCCGCCTAAACACATGTGGAACCAAGAAGTTGCGATTAAATTAACTGTTGTAACAGAAATGCCACAACAGAAAAGGCATCATAGTTGATAAGCAAATAGAACACAAACCTGTAGCAATTGCTATCAGCTCCAACTCCACACCACCTACCCATCTAACAGCAGGCAGATTTCTATGCATTAGTAAGTGGTTTGCTTCATCATCAAAACCCCACTGGCAAATAACTAAAGTGGCACCAACATCCTGTCGGACATCAGCAAACAAGTTAGGAAATCGAGCTCCTGATAAGCCAAACTACCAAAAGATGCAAGGAAACTTCAGCTCTTGGTAATCTTTGCATGTAAAACCAATCAAACTGCTACTTACAGGCCCGAAAACACAATCCATAGATCTCCCCACCCCCTGAAATGATGATATTGGTGAACACAGGAAACTCAACAATATTGGCATCCCTCTAGCTTGTACTTTTTTATGATAATAAAAGAGCAAGGTGTGCAACTTCACAGTGAAAGGGGCGAAGGATAAGAGAATGACACAACAGCCCTTCATTCTCATATTTAGCATGTATAAAAAATAGGGGGAAAGAACAAAATTTGTTAGCTTAAACAGAGAGTTAGGAATGCAGACACTACTATCAACAACACACCTGTTGTAATCCCACAAGTGGGATCTAGGGAGGGTAGGGCATGCGTAGACCTTACCCCTACCTTGGGAGGTAGAGAAATTGTTTTCGATAGACCCTCGACTCAAGAAAAAACATTAACACAGCAATCGGGGAAAAGAAATAACAGAATTGAACAAACCACGACAAAATACTGATGATAGCATGACAAAGCATTCTGGAAAAAAAGGAGCAGTATCTACAACAAAAGTTATACAGAGCTATGCTCATGAAAATACAAGAAACATAAGAGCAGTGCATTCCGGTGCACAAAGCAGCACGCTTTAGCAAGATCTGGGGAAGGGCCACACCCCAAGGGATATTATGTAGACAGCCTACCTAAATGCAAGCATTGTGGCTCTTCCAGAGCTTGAACATGTGATCTATATTACATTCGAATTTATAGAATGTAGTTTGACACTTTACTTTGGCAGAAGTTAAGGAAGATTTTTTAAACTTGAGATCTTATGCATGTCATAAGAGTTGTGTTGCTATAGGACTACTGTGGTCTTAAAATGTCGTACATCTGTGTGGCCATAAAAGTTTCTCATTAAGAGTAAAAAGAGAAGTTTAAAATTAAATTGCTTTCAAATATAAAAATGTGTTATTCTTTTTGGAGTGGACTCATAAGGAAATACTGTTACACACAATGGACCAAGGGAAGCATAAGGTTAAGGTTTTAGCTGGCCATAAGCTTCAATTTTTCCCACACCAGTCAGCCTATAAAGTCTAAAAACATGTGAAGCTCTTTTTGCTAAGCCCTCAGAACTCCTTCCCTTCTGTAAAAATAAAAGTAGCTTCAATATTTCATGTCCTTCCCATCCCCATGCCCTGATTATATCTGTATTTAGACCATCATTCACTGTGTATACAAACAACGGATTCTGCAAATTTACCTTGCATTTCTGAACCATGTCATCAAAGTACTTTTGCTCCTGTAGGCGTAAGGTTTGAAATTTTTCCACAGTATCAATGTCAACCTTATGCTTGGTCTTTGGTTTTGGAGGTTCAAAAGGACAAGTCAAAATGGCAATATGTGCATCCTGAATTTGCTTTGGCATCTGAGGATGACTCATATCTTTGTCAACTACAATTCCATAAATTAGCTCAGTATCCTCTAATTTTCCACCAACTTTTCCCTCAACTTTGATTAAGTCCAGATTAACATCCTTCCTCTCTAGATCTGCAACAGCTAGAACTGCTTTGACAGCGATCTCAGCCATGCTATGCTTGCATCTATTCACACTACAATACAAATTCCCCAAATCAAAAATAAATAAATTGAATAGCAGGGTTTTTGCAATTGTAATCGGAAACCCATAACCGCAAAATACTTTTAGTGCAAAATGCACATTATGACAGATCACGAACATGTTCTTGAATACAAGTTTAGCACCTAGGAACTCTTTAAAAGAAAAGATAGCATGGAGAAAGGTAACAGCAGAGTTGGCATTAGATTTGACACTTACATCTTAGATGACAAAGTAGTCATGCAGGTTTGAATCAAAGGCTCAAACTCATTCACACCAAATTCAAACTTATTTGCAATACGCTCCAACTGCTCAACTGCTATCCTAGAAGCCATTTCATATCCTTCTGCAACTCGAATAGGGTGAATACCACGTTCTAACAGCTTCTCCGCTTGTTCCAGAAGTGCCCCAGCCATGACAACGACTCCAGTTGTTCCATCACCAATTTCATAATCTTGACTTCGTGACAACTCAACCATCAACTTCGCAACCTGATTGTCAACATCCATCTGCTCAAGGATAGTTGCACCATCATTTGCTGAGAATACAAAATTCAAAGATCAGCAAATTTTATCACAAGAAATAAGTTTGGCATGCGTAAGTTAGAACAAGAAAGGGAAAAGAAAACAAATAAGGTGAAATATGCTTTCAAATCATTACTCTTTTTGCCAAACTAGGACAATCAAGAACAGGTATGACGGATCCTAACACCCAGGTAAGGATAGTGGGAGGAGACTCGGAGCACTTCCCAAGTGAGATGGGGTTGCATCAAGGATCAACTATTAGGTTGTTTTTATTTGTCTTGGTGATGGATGAAATGACATGGCATACAAAGGAGAAGCGCCGGTGCACATGTTATTTGCAAATAATATAGTTTTTACTGACAAGACCGGAGTTGACTTAAGTTGGAGCTTTGGAGGCAAACCTTAGTCTAAAGTGTTTAGGTTGAGTAGAAATAAGACTGAATACTTATAGTGCAAGTTTAGTGACGTGAAGCTTAAGGTTGCCATGGAAGTGAGGCTTGATACACATGTCATTTAGAAGAGAGGATGTTTCAAGTATCTTGGGTCTATTTTCTAAAAAATGCAAAGATTGATAATGATGTCACACATTGTATTGGTGCAGGGTAGATGAAATGGAGGCTCGCATATGGAGTCCTATGTGATAAGAAAATGCCACCCAAACTTAAAAGATAAGTTCTTCAAAATGGTGGTTAGACCATCTATGTTGTATGGAGCAGAGTATTCATCAATCAAGAATTGCCAATTTTAGAAGACGAAAGTTGCGAAGATGAGAATATTGAGATAGATGCGTGAGCATACTAGGAGAGATAAAATTAGGAATGGAGATATCCAGGACAAGGTAGAAATGACCTCAGTAGAGGACAAGATGCAGTAAATGAGATGGAGATGGTTCGGCATGTGCAGAGGAGATGTATGAATGTTCCCATGTGGAGGTGTGAAAGATTGGTTATGGATGATTTCAAGAGAGATAGAGCTATGCCAAAGAACTATTCGGGAGAGATGATTAGATAGGACACGATGAAGCTTCAGCTTACTAAGGACCAGACCTTAATAGGAGGACATGAATTAGGGTAGAAGGTTAGTTAAATAGTTAAGAATTGTCTCGCTTATTCTTCTATACTATTAGTCGTACTACTACTCTTGTAGCTCTTTGCCCTGTGGACTTGGTTATCACTTAATGCTTTTTGTACTTTGATTATCGTTTTATCTTGTCATGACTATTGTTCAGGATGATTTGTCAAGTCGTCTATAGTATTTTGTCATGACTTCTTCATTTCATTATTTCTTCCTCTATACTGCTTTGGAATGTTTTTTCTTTTCTATTAGGGGTAAAGTCTGCGGACACTTTACCCTCCCCAGACCGACTTTGTGGGATTACACTAGGTATATTGTTGTTGTTATGCTCTTTTTGCCAAACATACAAAAACATACCCAATGAAATCTCATAAAATAGGGTCTAGGGAGGGTAGAGTGTACGCAGACCTTATCACTACCTCATGGAGATAGAGAAATTGTTTCCAAAAGACCCTCGGCTCAAATGTATCTGCCTCCAAATAACAGACGAAAACAATAAATATAAAATAACGGCTAAAACGACCTTATAGACCTAAATGCACATCTCTGAAGAAGATAAAGTCTAATGCTCATTAGTGTCACAATGCATGATTAGACTAGAACATAAAAAATATGGCACTCAAGTAGCTTGGCCCCTGCAAGGATATTAAGCTTAGATAACTATTTTTTCTTGCTTCCGAATAACCTTTCTTGAAATACAGATCAATATCTAGTATAATAGTGTGAAGTGTATATTTGTCCAAAGGTTACAACTAAGTAATATAGAGGATCTGGAGTAACTCAATTTTGAAGCAGTGTTGACCAGCACATTGAACATTTTGCTAAGTGCAGTTACCAAAATCAAAAAGGAAATGTAAGGAGAGAGAGAACTATGATAAGCCCGTCAAATTCACCACACAAAAAATTTCTCAAAATTGCCAGCTTGACATTTACTACATAATGAAGTTCACATATCAGAGAAACAATGTCATTCTACTATCAAGAAAAAACTGTCATTCTACGATCCTAATCAAAGAATTTCTCAAATCATAGTGCAGAACATAACTATCACAATTAGCAAAGCAGTACCTGTATATGCATAAACAGAACCTTACACTATGAAAAGGAAAAAACAAATACAAATAGAAGATAAAGAAAACAAGTTTCAAGCCACAACTAATAAACAGCAACAAAGTGATACAATTTGAAATGGCCTGAAATTGAGTTGCTTGACAAGATTGTAGAGGAGGTTGTAAAGGAATACACTTGCATTGATCAGCTGAGATTGTTAGAGCTAGTTAATATTTCCAGAAATTACAAATAGATCCCTATAGTCAGGTGTCTAATTTGGTTCTTTAGATACCATCCCCAAATGTAATTTCTTATTTTCAGTTCATTTCCTTTATGAAATTGCAGTTTTGTAGATGGAACTTATATATGGAATAAAAGAATAGATGAAAGAAAAGGATAATGAGAGAGGAGAAAATACTGATAGTGACATCGCCGTCAGGGCTCTGAAGCATCTTGTCCATTCCCTTAGGACCAAGAGAAGTGCGGAGAATACGAGCTACTGCTTTGGCAGAGGAAATGTTGGCTTTTTGAGCATCAAGGCCTCTTAATCGAGTTTTCTGCTCTTGTTCTTTGATTATTATGAATGGCCTACCAAACTCATCGAATGCCAGCGCCATTATTCGAATTCACTCTCCACCAATGATATTGTCGTCAAAGTTGGAGACGATACTATGGCTTGTCTACAAGGTTTCTGAACCCTAACTTGAGTTCAATGTTAAACCCTTCACTTCTATGCACTCCTCCCGCTTCTTTTTTATTCGTTTGGGCCGACTGCGGGTTTTACTTTGGGAAACAACACTCCACCCTACAAATGCAAACTATTTACGAGTTGACCATTTCTTTACTAGGATATTTGTAGTGTGAATAAAGATCAACCTAAACTCAAAAATCAAATCAAATTAATTAAATAAATTAATTTTATTTGTATTTGATTTGGTTTGATTTTATATTTTCAAAATTGATAATATTTGATTTAGATTTAATTTTGTTCAAAAAAATTGCAGAAAGAATCAAACATAATCGATAAATTATATGTATAGACTTTTAATGACACATATTTAATATATTATTTTTTATGAACAATTATAACTATATATAATTGATGGAATTTAATTGAAACAAGTAAGAATCGGTTGACTAGAGAAAAAACGCTCTCTAAAACCCTAAAGTTGTTGTCATTGTCAATCTGCTCATGGCCCCCTCGGCCTCCGGTCAGCCCCCTCTTGGGGTTGGCCACTGTGTTCAACCGCCTTCATATGCTAGTTTTCTCAAACCTGCACTTGCTCCGACAAAACTTATTCCTTTGAAGCTCATAATGTACTTGCATGGTGAGCCTATCGTAATGTGGGAACAGGAGAAAGTGGGCCAAATGATCATTAATGAAAGCTTGCAGTTTGTTGTGGTGGAGAAATTCTCTTATGGGTGGCTGAAAATCTAGGATTTAAGAAAATTGATACCCACTCAATGCGAATTGAAAGGTGAATGCAAAATTGGCCTACTCATTAATAGACACATTTTAATTCGAGCATCGTTACTAGAGGATTATGTTCATCTCTTCTTGAAACCTGCGTTTTATATTACCCAGAGACATAAATTTTTCCCTGTGCGTACTTTGAAGTGGGACCCTAGTTTTGATCCTAATGAGAAGACCTCCACTGTAGTGGAATGGATCTCCTTCCCACCCCTACCCCCAAGTTTCTTTTGTGAAGAGACAGTCTTCTCATTCGCTGCAGCGGTTGGTAAGCCTCTTCAAGTGGACTTGGCAACAAAAAACAAAACACGACCCAGTTGTGCTAGGGTCAAAGTAAAGTGGATCTGCTGACAAAGTTCCAAAAAGGATCAAAGTTGGAATTAGAAATGGGAAGGAAGAAGTCATGGAGAAATAGATCAAAATTAGGTATGACTACCTCCCAAAGTATTGTACTACTTGTATTATTCAGGGCCATGACTTAGACCAATGCTATGTGAAGCACCCGAAGTTGTTCAAAAAGCAGGAGCGGAACAATAAAGGGCAGGATCAACAAAAGGAAGACATGAGTGAGGAAAACAAAGGGGAGGAAACTGCTACAAAGGATCAGGAAACTAGTAGAGGGGAGGACAAAAAGAAGGATGACTTTGTGGTACAAAGAAGGAGAAATGGGGGAAGAAAACTGTAAAACCCCACTTATAGGGGTAGGAGAAATGCCAGAAATAAGGTTGGAAATTTGAAAGTGTTGATGTTTACGAAGGGGTTTATGACTCGTAAAAGGGAGTACGACCCGTAAAGTGGGTTCGTAGAACCTGACAGACTTAATGAAATTTGGGATCTTTCTGAAGTTCAATCTACAATTTATGAGATGACTCATATAGTACTCTACGAGTCGTAGACAGTCTCGTATGATGGGAATAAGAGGAAAGGGAGTCTCTGAAGTTTGGAAAAAAATCATCAGACGAAGCCCATCTACGGCCGATAGAATGTTCTACGGCCCATAAACAGGGTCTCGTAGACCTGTCCCGCCAGTATTTTAATAGGGATAAATTTGACCTTTTCTCTTTTTCCAAGTAAAGGTGAAACGCCCCAAAAATGTGCTTCAGAATGCCCACAATTATAATTTTTATATATCTCAAAATCCATGCGTGATATCGAAAATCCAGCTTCATATTCTAGATCAGGGGGCAAAATTGAATGGGAAATGGGTTAACCTGGATTTTAGAGGCCCCATAGCGAAAAATAATTTTTGCTAATTTTCGAATTCCAGAGAGCATCCGCGCCCTGGCCGTGATGTGCCAGGGGTGCGAAGTAGTGTAAAATGTTCCTTCGCATTGGTTCTGCGTCGCGGATCGACATAATATTTTCCTTACTTTTTCTATTTTTGCCAAGGGCATTAGGGTCTTAGCCCCATGCCTACTTAAGCATGTAATCACCCATACTTAACTATTTTTCGACTCTATATCACTCAAAAACCTCTCTAAGACTTAACCAAATATCTCATTCTAGATTTAAGGATTTCAAGCTTAACTTTGGAACTTAAAGATTCACTTCAGGCTCTAAGTTTTCTTCAAGTTCATCTCAAGAAAACCTAGTTTAAGGTATCTGGGTTTCATCTATTGGGTCCTTTCACTTATGGAGCCCAATATTCCTTTTTATGAAAATTGCATGATTTCAAGTTGTATTACTTATAGGTATCTCTCATTATGAAGTATGAGCATAAATTATGTTGGGATTTTATGAAATATTGATTGATTATGCATGACTATCTACGTCAAGCTTATACCATGATTTGATTATACCTATTGGAACTATGCATGTTTTGAGCTATGAAACTGTGATCTATTATGAGCTTTTGTAATGGATTTCAAGGTACCCTACATGAGGGTTTTACTACATATTGGTGGGTTGATTTGAATTAAGTTTTCTCATCTTATTTCACTCTCAAATTGCATTATTTTGAACTAGTATCATGAACCCGCCAAGTGTTTAATGATTATGATCTACTCTCATATTTCAAGTTAGGCTCACAATTAGAGGTCAAACATGTTTCAAGAGCTACTCATGTCATGTTTCTATGTTTCTTACAAGTTATATAAGTTATGATTATTTCAAGTATTTAGTGGAATTTGACTTAGCACAGATTGAGGCTTAAGATGGGGGGCTCGACTCAAGGGGTCCTTATATAAAGTTTTTTGTCTCTAAACTATGTGCCACCATAGGATTATGATTATTACCCTTGCTATACTAGTAGATCCATCTAGTCATATTATCATGTTTGGTTTGCCTTGGCAAGCAGAGCACACCTAGCCAGGGGGTGTCATGCCCGTCCACCTTACCGAGGGGGTGTCATGCCTTGGATTCCAAGTTGTAGCTACTTGGTCTATGTCGGTTGAGGTTGCTTTCCACACATGTATTATGTACTATGCAAGTTGTATGATTTACAAGCATGTTTTATTATGAGCATTGATCATGCATGCCATATCGAGATTATATATCTATTGCTTAGGATTATGCATTTCGACTATATTGGCTTATGTCTTGTTACATTGCATCCAGCATACTTAGTACATTCAAACGTACTAACACATACTCTATGCCTACATGATATTACCATGTAGGGACCGGAGCACCTTTTGATCATCCTTCACATGTCTAGTTGATATTCGGAGATAAGCTTTGGTGAGTCCTCAAGTCCGAAGACACTATCTACATTACTCTTGCTATTGAGACTTTTTTATGTTGAACACTTGTTATTATGAGGATGAGCCCGAAAAGTGTCTTGGCCCCTACTCCACTCCATGTTAGAGGTGATGTTGGATATTATGATGTACTTATGCTATGAGCTTGACTCTTTATGCTTTTATGAATATCAAGATTTTCGTTAGTCCCGCTTCTCTTTTTATTATATCTCTTGTTGTTATTTTTACTTTGCTTCTACGACCAAGGATGTGTGATTGATATTTTAAGATGCTTGTTTGGGTTCCTTCGAGTTTCCATTTATCGTGTCACGTCTAGTCTCTAGGCTTGGGTCATGACAAACTTGGTATCAGAGCACTAGGTTGTTAATAATCCTCGGAATCCAATACACCACGTTGATTAGAGTCTTATTTATGGTTGTGAAGCGCGCCACAACTATGAATGGGAGGCTATGAGGCATTTTAGGAAATGTTTCACTTCTTCATGATGTTGTGAAGCGCGCCACAACTATGAATGGGAGGCTATGAGGCATTTTAGGAAATGTTTCACTTCTTCATGGTCTATATCATGCTTTAGATGTAAGTGCAAGGCTTTTTCCATAACAAATGCTCTTTGCTCTTCTAGATCATGCCGATTCTAAGAGGGAGACTAAGGAGAGCCCGTACACCTGAGGAGCAACTGACCCCTCTCACTTGAGCTCCTCCAAGTGGAGGGGTAGTCTAAGATGAGTTCTGAGATGCTATTATAATATTGGCTCATGCTATGACCAACAAATTAACCAAGGGGCCCAAGCCCCTCATGCTTCCACTCTTGCTTCTAGGGTGAGGGATTTCACAAGAATGAACCCACCGAAGTTCCATGGATCCAAGATGGATGAGGATCCCCAAGAGTTCATAGATGAGTTTTATAAGGTGCTATCCATCATGGGGATCGATTCGGAGGAAAAGGCGGAGTTGACAGCCTACCAAATCAAAGGGGTGGCTCAAATTTGGTTTACACAATGGAATTTGGAGAACAAGAATGATAGTGCTATTCCTTGAGAAAAGTTCAAAGCTGCATTCCTCAATCAGTTCTTTCCTATCGAGCTAAGGGAGGCTAAGATAATAGAGTTTATGAACTTTAAGCAAGGTTCCATGAGTGTTAGGGAGTATTCCCTCAAGTTCAATAAGCTATCCAAGTATGTTCCACAATTGGTTGCCGAACCTAGATCAAGGATGAACAAATTTATGTCGGGAGCGTCCGACTTGGTTAATGAGGAGTGTCGTACCTAGCAGGAGATATGGACTTGTCTCGGCCCATTACTTATGCCGAGCCACTAGAGGGGGAAAAGTTTAGAAAAAGAAGAAGTGGTGAGTCCAAGAGGCCTCGTTTTAAAGATAGTTTCCAAGGTTTTAAGGGAGGCCGGTTTCCTCAAGGCTATAATTCCAAGGCCAATAGTCTTCCAATGCTCATAATAAGAGATTTGCTAATGATAATCTAAGATTTCAAGGTGGTGGTGGGATCATTCATCCTAAGTGCCAAAGATATAGTAGGAACTATAGTGGCCCATGTTTGAGAAACTCTAATGCTTGCTTTGGTTGTGGTGAAGTGGGTCACAAGGTTATTGATTATCCTCATGCTCAAAACAAAGGTAGAGATGGTCATCTACAAGGCCAAGGTGCTAATACGTGTCCAAGGGCAAAGGGGGACCAACAAGAGGGTGCTCCAAGGCAAAATAGATTCTATGAATTTCAAGGAGGGCAAGGAGTTGATAAGGTGCCCAATGGTATCATTGGTATGTTAAAGGTTTTTGATTTTGATGTGTATGTATTAATTGATCTGGGTGCCACTCTTTATTTCATTACTCCTTTTGTTGCCAAAAAGCTTCATGTGAGTCTCGAATTGTTATGTGAACCTTATGAGGTGTCTACCCCGTTGCTAAGTCCATTGTTGCTAAAAGAGTCTATAGAAATTGTCCCATGTTTATATTGCATAAAGTCTTGCCTTGTGATTTTGTTGAATTACATATGGTAGACTTTGATGTCACTCTTGGGATGGATTGGTTGCATGCATATTATGCTTCTATTGTTGGTTTCTCCAAAGAATGTGTAATGACATGCTAAGAGACTTGTGTAATTGCTTTCACGACTAAGAATATATAATGATATGCTAAGAGACTTGTTTGGAGTCTCCTTCGAGTTCCCCATTCGCCATGTCACATCTAGGCCCTAGGTTCGGGTCATGACAAAGTTGATATCATAGCATTAGGTTGTTAATGGTCCTCGGCATCCAATACACCACGTCAATTAGAGTCTTATTCATGATTGTAAAGCATGCCACAACTATGAATGGGAGGCTATAAGATGTTTTAGGAAATGTTTCACTTCTTCATGATCTATATCGTGCGATAGAGTTAAGTCCTCTAAGGCTTATATCTCATTCTTAATCATTGCATTTCAGAATATATCTCAAGCTATTCAGGATGGTGACATGTCAAATGCGGAGGTTCATAATGCTCTATGGCTATTGGCCAAAGCAGTGACAACTCAACTCAATCAACAAGTGGGTGCTACCAAGAATCAAGGGATAAGGGAAAGAAGAGGGAGGCTAAGAGGACCCGAGTTGGTGGTGCCTCATCTTTTACTACTCCACTGGTGCCCAAGTACCACAAGAAGAGGATTAATTTCATTAATTGTCATGGTTGTGGAAAGGAGCGACATGGAAAGTGTTTGGCGGGAGTTGAGGGTTCTTTCAAGTGTGGTGGTGTTGGGCATGAGATGAGGGATTTCCCCATAGCTTCCAAGGAAGGAGGAAGGGTACCCAACTTAAAGAAAGGCTTCAATATGCTAAGCCTAGTGACTATGGTGGAAGGACTCGTCCTAGGTGCCCAAAATGTGGGAGAAATTATGATGGCATATGTAGGTAAAACATGGGTGCATGCTATAGGTGTGACAAGATGGACCACAAGCTTTCTAATTGCCCATATATTCAAAGGAAAGGCAAGGGTGTTGGTATGCAAGTTTCCCCTACATGCCAAAAGTGTGGGAAAAGCTATGGTGACCCATGTTTGAAGAAGCCTAATGCTTGCTTTGATTGTGAGGACTTTGGTCACAAAGTTAGTAGTTGTCCTCATGCTCAACCCGACGATAGAGGTGGTGGTCCTTAGGGCAAAGATGTCGATGTTCAAGTTTCCCCCACGAGTCACAAGTGTGGAGAGTACTATCCAATAAATTGTGTGGCCAGTTTGATTACATGTTTCGAGTGTGGTGCAAAGAATCATGAGTTAGGGCATTATCTATGGGTTACTAAGGATTATGGAGTTGACTTCCAACCGTACCCCTCTGGGGGATCACTAGACTTGGCATGGTGCTCTACAGGTATGTCAAAGGTTTTGATATTGATGTGTATGTTTTGATTGACCGAGGTACCACTCTTTCTTTTCTTACTCCTTTTGTTGCCAAAAGTTTTATGTTGAACCCAAATTATTATGTGAGCCATATGAGGTGTCTACTCCCATCGGTGTATTTATTATTGCTAGGAGGGTCTATAAAAACTGTCCCATTTGCATTTTGCATAAAATTTTTCTATGTGATTTTGTTGAGTTGGATATGGTGGATTTGATGTCATTCTTGGGATGGATGGGTTGCATGGATGCTATGCTTCTATCGATTATAGAACCCGTAGGGTCAAATTTCAATTCTCAATGAACCCGTTCTTGAGTAGAAGAGTCATGATGTTGTGGTCAAGGGTAGATTCATTCTTTGCATTAAAGCCTATAAGTTGATTTCTAGGGGGTGTCTCTAGTTGATTTCTACGGGGTGTCTCTATCATCTTGTGAGGGTTAGGGATACTGAGTCCAAGGTTCTTCCTATAGAGTCAGTTTCATGGTTAATGAGTTCCTTGATGTCTTTCCTAGTGAGCTTTCTACTGTTGTTTGTGTAGAAGAAGGATGGTTCCCTTAGAATGTGTATTGATTACCGACTATTTTCATGGGTCTTACGAATAAGGTCTTAAAACCTTACCTTGATTTGTTTGTGGTGGCCTTCATTGATGATATTTGATCTTTTCCCATAGTGAGGAGGGGTATGTGAGTTATTTGAGGGTAGTGCTACAAAATTAAGGGAAGAGAAGTTGTATGCTAAGTATGAGGAGTGTGAGTTTTGGTTGCAAGAGGTTGTTTTTTTAGGTCATGTGGTGTCGGGGAGTGGTATTGAGGTGGATCCTAAAAAGATGGAAGTGAGTAGAAATTGGCCTAGACCTTGACTCCATAGGATATTAAAAGCTTCTTGGGCTTAGCAGGTTATTACTAGAGGTTTTTGAATGGGTTCTCTTATATTGCTTCTCCAATGACTAAGTTGACTCAAAAGAAGGCTAAATTTGTGTGGGTCGATGAGTGTGAAAAGAGTTTCCAAATGTTGAAAGATAAGCTTGTGTCTTTTCACTTCTTCATGATCTATATCGTGCGATAGAGTTAA
>DF358669.1:23836-42090 GCA_000787875.1 Solanum virginianum
ACAAATCCTCTTCCCTATATCGTGGTGATAGCCTATGCTTCTAGACAACTCAAGGTGCATGAAAAGAATTATCCTACCCATGATCTTGAATGGGCCGCCGTGGTATTTGCTTTGAAAATTTGGCGTCATTGTTTGTATGGGGTGCATGTTGATATGTTTACCGATCATAAGAGTCTCATATATGTTTCACCCAAAAAGATCTCAACTTGACGCAACGAAGATGGTTAGAGCTTCTTAAGGATTATGATATGAGTGTGCATTATCATCTCGATAAGGCTAATTAGTGGCCGATGCTTTGAGTAAGGTGTCTATGGGTAGCTTAACACATGTTGGTGATAGTGACAAAAAAGGTGTCTAGAGAGGTCCATCGGTTGGCTAGATTGGAGGTTAGGTTGCAAGAGGTTGACAATGGTGGTGTAGTGGTGGTTGATGGTTCCAAATCTTTATTTGTTGAGGAGGTAAAGGAAAAGCAAGATCTTGACCCTGCCTTGTTAGAGTGGAAGACCTTGGTGGGAGATGGTAAGGTAGAGGTTTTCTCCAAGGAGAGGGATGGTGCCCTTAGATACCAAGGTAGGTAATGTGTGCCTAATGTTGAGGACTTGAGGAGATTGACTTTTGATAAAGCTCAAAATTCTTCCTATTTTATTCATTCCAGTTTCACAAAGATGTATAGAGATTTGAGGGACACGTTTTGATGGGATGGTATGAAGAAAGACATTGCTAAGTTTATGTCCGATTGCCATAATTGCCAACAAGTGAAAGCCTAGTATCAAAGGCCGGGTGGCCTAGCCCAAGATATAGAGATTCCAACTTGGAAGTGGGAGGAAGTTAGCATGGACTTCGTGGTTGGGACGATTATCTTCCAACTATTGCATTTGCTTATGAAAATAGCTATCATGCAAGCCCTTATGCGATATATTCTACCCTCTTGTGAGTAAATCATGTCTATATGAAGGAGTCACACATGATAACTATTTTACCCTCATGTGCTATATATTTAATGCTCACTAGAAGGGGTCACGTGTGTTACAATCTCTACCTTTATGTGTATTGCAATGCCTACTAGAAGGGGTCATGTCTATGCTATATTTTTACCCTATAGTACAAGGTATATACCATGTGTAGGGGTGATGTATTTGAATGAGCTACTCATGTCATGTTATCATGTTCTATAAGTTATGCAAGTTATGATTAAGCTTATGATTATTTCAAGTATTCCGTGGGACTAAACCTAGAACCGAATGAGGCTTAAGGTGGGGGCTCGACCCAAGGAGTCCTTATATATAGTCTTGATCTCTCAACTATGTGCCACTATAGGTTTATATTATTTCCCTAAATGGGCTTTTACTGGTGGATGCAACTAGGTAATGTTACCCACTATGTGGGGTTATGCTTGGTTTACCTTGGCAAGTAGACCACTCCTTTATTCGGTGTGGAGTGAACTTCGGGATTCCAAGTAGTAGCTCGCTTGGTCTTATATGTCAGTTAGGGTCTCCTCTCACATATGTATGATACATTATGCAACTTTGACTATCTTCATGCAAGTTTTAACTTAAGCATTGATTATACATGTCATATTGAGCTTATGCCTATTGATTATGATTATGCATATTGCTTATTATGGCTTACATTCCTTGTTGCATTGCACCCTGTATACTTACTACATTTCAAGTAATAACACTTATGTTTTGCCTACATGATCTAACTATGTAGGCACCAGAGCTCCTATTCATCCTCTTCCTCCCCGTGGCTAGCCGATATCCATTGAAGACTACTATTTGTGAGTCCTCCATTTCAGGGACAACATCTACTTTACTTTCATGCTATTGCTAAGACTTTTCTATTTTAGACTTTTGTCTTTTCAGGGTGAGCCCAGGAGATGTCTTTGCCCCCATTCTACTCATATTAGAGGTGTTGTTGGATATGGAAGTTTATGTATAGAGCTTGACTCCTATTATCTTTATGTAATTGTGAAGACTTCTCTTAGTCCTTTTTGCCTTCTATGCTTGTTGTATGTGAAAGGATGCGATGGAGTCTTAAGTCCCTAAATTTTGCCATAACGTGAGTCATACTTACCCATCCCTTAGACTTATTTGCTATGTGGTTCACACAAATCCTCTTCCCTATATCGTCACCATAGCATGAGTCCAAAGTCTTGTTTCCCTTAGATATTATTTGTTTTGTGCTTATTCTTCTCTTATGATTCTATTAAAACCAAGGATGTGCTATGCATGCTTAAGAGGCTTATTTGGGGATCCGCTCGGGTCCCCATTCGTCGTGTCATGTCTAGCCCTAGCTTTGGGTCATGACAAACTTGGTATTAGAGCACTAGGTTTGTAAATGGTCCTAAAAAATCTAACACATTGCGTCAAGTAGAGTCTTGTTCATAGTTGTGAAGCATGCCACAACTATGAATGGGAGGCTATGAGGCATTTTAGGAATTGCTTCACTTCTTCATGATCTATGTTATGCCTTAGATTTAAAATAAGATTTCCTTCCTTAACATGTGGTCTTTTGCTCTTATAGATCATTCCACAACACAGGAGATTGGCTCAAATAGCTGTCGCAGTTAAGGAAGGTCCGGCCTATCTGACTCCTTAAGATCCATAAGAGGAAGGGGTTATACATGCCGAATATTGGAATGTCATCTCCATGTTTGCACAAGCTGTGACCAACCAATTAAACTAAGGAACCCAAGCTTTTTATGCTCCCACCCCTACTTCAAGAGTTAGGGATTTCACAAGGATGAACCCGCCGAAGTTCCATGGCTCCAAAATGGAGGAGGACCCCCAAGAGTTCATTGATAAAATATAAAAAGTGCTTGCTAATATGAGGATGAGTTCGGAGGATAAGATGAAACTTGTGGCCTATCAACTCAAGGGTGTTGCATAAGTTTGGTTTGCTCAATGGAAACTTGAGAGGGAGAACGATGATTCCATCCCATGGGGGGAATTTAAAGCCACCTTCCTCAACTGATTCTTCCCTATTGAATTGAGAAGGGCAAAGACGATGGAGTTCATGAATCTCAAGCAAGGCTCCATGAGTGTAAGGAATTATTCCCTTAAGTCTAACAAGCTCTCTAAATATGCTCCTCAACTGGTTGCTGACTCTAGAGCAAGGATGAAGAAGTTTGTGTCGGGGGTCTCCGACTTGGTAAATGAAGAATGTCACACTGCTATGCTTGTAGGTGATATAGATTTGTCTTATTTCATGACTTATGCCGAGCAACTTGAAGGGAAGAAGCTAATGAGCCCATCTTTGAGTAGGAAGGTCATAATTCGACGACCAAGGGTAGGTTTATGAAACACCCAAAATGTGCTTCGGAATACCCATTATCGTAATTTCCATATATCTCAAAATTCATGTGTGATATCAAAAATCCAACATTGTATTCTCGATTAGGGGGCAAAATTGAGTGGAAAATGGGTATAACGCAGATTTTAAAAGACCCATAATGAAAAATAATTTTCGTTAATTTACGATTTCCAGTTGCTGTCCGTGCCATGGCCGCGACACGCCAGGGTCATGGAGCAGTGTAATTGGTCAGGTGTGATAGGTCCACGTCAAGCTAGGGATGAAGACTAGTATAATATTTTCCTTACTTTTTGTCTGTTTCGGCCAAGGGCATTAGGGTCATAGCCCTATGCCCACTTAAGGTGAAATCACCCACACTTAGCCATTTTCAACTCTATAACTCTCAAAACCCTCTCTCTAAACCCCTCTAAGACTTTATTAATTCTCCTATTCAAATCTAAGGATCTCAAGCTCAACTTTGGGATGCAAGGATTTATTTCAAGCTATAAGACTTCTTCAAGTTCACCTCAGAGAATTCAAGGTTTAAGTGTGTGGGTTTCACCCATTGGGTCCTTTCACCCATGGAGCCTAACGTTCTCTTTTCATGAAAATTGCATGTTTTCAAGTTGTATTACTGATGAGTATATCTTATTATATTTAAATTATGTTGGGATTTTATGAAGTATTGGTTGATTATGTATAACTATCTATTTCAAGTTTATTCCATGAATTAATTATGTCTATTGAGACTATACATGTTTTTAGCTATGAAACTATGAACTATCATGAGCTTTTGTAATGGATTTCAAGGTACCCTACATGAGGGTTTTACTACATGTTGGTGGGTTGATTTACATTAAGTTTACTCATCTTGCTTCACTCTTGAATTGCATGATTTTGAACAAGTATCATGAACCCACCAAGTGTTTAATAAATGACATGACAATAATTCTCAAGTTATTGATAATCTATTAGATGACTTACAAGTCAAGTGACTTCAAGATTATTAAGGGCTTTCAAGTATGTATTCAATTCATGAAAAGTATCTATGATTTTACAAGTATCAAGTTAAGCCCTTTTGTTTCAAGAATGTTTACCTCTTGTGAGCCATTCATATTAAAGCAAGGATTCATGTATGATTATGATCTACTCTCATGTTTAAGTTAGGCTTACTACTAGAGGTCAAGCATGTTTACGAGCTACTTACTAGTGGATCCATCTAGTTCATGTTATCATATTTAGTTTGCCTTGGCAAGTAGACCACACTTAGCCGGGGGGTGTCATGCCCGGTCACCTTAACCGAGGGGGTGTCAGCCCTCGGAGTCCAAGTTATAGCTACTTGATCTATGTCAGTTGAGGTCAATTCCCATACATGTATGCTATATATATATATATTATGCAAGACGAATAATTTACAAGCATATTTTATTATGAGCATTGATCATGCATGCCATATTGAGATTATATATCCATTGATTATGATTATGCATTTTGACTATATCGGATTATGTCTTATTGCATTGCATCCCACATACTTAGTACATTCAAACGTACTAATGCATACTCTATGCCTACATGATATTACCATATAGGGACCGGAGCTCCTTTCGATCATCCTCCACGTGGCTAGTTCGGTACTTCGAAGATAAGCATTGGTCAGTCCTCAAGTCTGAGGACACTATCTACATTACTCCTGCTATTTTGAGACTTCATTATGTTACATCACTTGTTATTATGAGGGTGAGCCCAAAAAGTATCTTGACCCCCGCTCCATTCCAAGTTAGAGGTGTTGTTGGATATTATGATACACTTATGCTATGAGCTTGACTCTTTTATGCTTTTATGAATATCAAGATTTTCCTTTAGTCCCACTTTCCCTTTTATTATATCTCTTGTGATTGTTTAATTTGCTTCCGCGACCAAGGATATATGATTGATATACTAAGAGGCTTGTTTGGGGTCCCTTCGGGTTCCCATTCACCGTTTCACGTCTAGGCCCTAAGGTTGGATCGTGACACATAGGACCACTAAGCTCTATCAACTTGTCATCATGTTCACATCGTAATCACAAACGACAATCTCAACTCAAGGCTGTAGATGCAATCCCTAGATTCATTCGTGCATTCTTTTAAAAGCAACCTATAGGGCTTGTGAAAATAACTCATGCGAAAATATTAAATCAGTAAAAAAAATTTATGATGTTCATCAATATATGAAAACACATATAATATATATATTAAATTAATAAGAAAATATTCAAGAAGCATGAATGTAGACTCATTAGACTCTCAACTTCTCTATTACCATCAATGGAGGCATATAGAAGAACAGTCCCATGTTTTAGTTTAGCCTTACATACTTGGTATGAAGATTTGACAATCAACCTCGTAAGAACTCTCCTCAATCTCCTCGAATTCTTGCTCATCTTCTCTTCTCTTTAGCCCGTGTCTTTGTTAGAACTTAAAAAAGACTTAGGAATGGGGATTTAAACCCTTTATACGCTCAAAAATACCCATTTAGATTGTGTTTTAAGTGTAGGAGGGGTTGGAAAAAGTTTGAAATGCCCCTCACGAAAGCTGGAAAAAAGTTCATCTCGGGGTCGCGTCGCAGACTCGGTAGTTTTGACAGGATTTTTCCCGAAAATTTTCTAATCGAGTTTTCTAATCCCGTAGAAAATATTGGGACCAAGTCTAAGTGTAAATTTGCGGCAGGTCTATACTGCGGGCCTGTAGCACACTTATTCTAGAATTGTGTTTCGTATCAAAAAATTATCTTTTGATTCAGTTGCTCTAAAAATCCATCGAGACCATTTCCCACCCAATTTTTCATGCTGATTGCATTTTCAACCTCGAATTTATCATTGGAGTTTGGGAAGATGTTTTATGCGCACATATCTCTTCTAGGGGTATTTTGGTAATTTTATCGGGTGTTACATTATTTTATAAAATACTTCAACACAACAATAATGAAAGACAGTATAATCAACAACTTTGCACCGTGATCTTCCAGAATTAAGACACGACTCATCAAAATTAGGCACCACAATATTATACTTAATACAAAATGTAGACACCTCAGCAACAAACAAATCTCATCTTTTATTTTTCCTCAAGTCTTGTAGCCTTCTCTTAGCCACTTTAACTAGTAGCATGACATTTGCAATGTCTTGCTCTTTTTTTTGTGAACATATACTAAGTTCATTTGTAATTCCTAAAATTTCTTTCATTAAATGTAATATGAATGCAACCTCATACGTTTAAGCAGTTCTAATATATCTTGTTGCCCCGGATCTTTTATCCAAATAATGTTCAGTTTCGACAATATTATCAAGAATATCTATAATTGTACCAAACTTAAGAATAAAACAATTGAAAGATTTGAAGTGAGATCCCCAACGAGTATCACAAACTATAGAAATACCAAGTTCTTGATGCAAGCCTTTACCGATTTTAAGCTCATCCATATCAAAAGCTTCTTGAATATTTCTTTTTTGAGATTCTTGATATTCATCCATATAAGAAGCCTCCAACACATTAAAAGTACCAGAAACTAAGTGTACAAGTTCTCCAACTTGAAGACATCTTTTAGAAACACCAATTAGAGTTAATCCTGGATCTAGTGGCCGGTGAGTTACTAATTAAAGAGCATATTTTGCAGAGATTCTTCATTGATCTAGTGGAAGGTGAATCATTGATCAAAGAGCAAGCAGCTGCCAGGTTTAATAATTTGGTGGGATCTACAAATGTAGTGGCTGGTGAACATCTATGAAGTTGATGAGAAAAACAATGAATAGAATAAGCCGATCCACTTTCTTTCTTAACCAACATTTTAAGGTCATTGATATCATCTTACATATTACTCGCTCCATTATAGCATTGTCCATACACAAAAGATAGACTTAAGAAATGTTGAGAAAGTAAATTGACAATTGCTTCTTTTATATATAAAGCACTAGTATTTTTAAGATGAACAATGTCAAGAAGTCTCTCCATCACAAATCCTCTTCTATTAATATACCGTAAAACAACCGTCATTTGCTCCTTGCATGAAATTTCAAAATATTCATCAACCAATACGAAAAAATAGTCAACATTTAGTTCCTTTATGATACCCTTAATTGTTTCCATCTTGCAAGCAATCACAATTTCAGTTTGAATCTTTGGACAAGTCAGTGGATCATTTTGAGGAGCATTTTTCAATACAAAACTATGAATTTCATCCCATTTTTAGCACAAAATGAAAATATCTCTAGAGAATTACCTCTGCTAAGTGAAAATTTAGATTTATCATGGCCTCGAAATGCTAACCCTTGCTTTACAAGAAGTCTTACTACATCAACCGAAGCTGCTAAGAGGATTCAATATCCATGCTTATCTTGATTAGCTCAAAAGAAGCATGAATAGATTATTGTTGCCGCATTAAATCTTCACATTTCCTTTTTGACTGATTATGGATGCTAGTAATACCACCAACATGTGTTTTCAAACTAGCTTTTTTATACCAACTCCTAAACCCCATAGTAAAAAATACTTTACCTTCATCTTGAAGATTATTATTTCCCATGAATAAATAACAATACAAATAATAGGTTGCATTTTTACTTACACTATACTCTAACCAATCAGAAAATTTATTAAACTATTTACTTTAAAATGAAGCATATCTCCAAAAATCTCTATGTAAGGAAACTCTCTTAATTGAGGTTGACAAGGTTTTCTCTGAAGACAAGCTCTTCTGATTGCATCATGGTGATTTGGATGAAATTTCACGATTTGAGTTCTTTCAGCTGGATCGGCCTTTAAAGAATTCAAATCAAATTCTTGAGAAGAATATCATGGTACTTCTAAATGATTAGCATTTTCTTCCCATTTGCAATTAGGTTGACTATGAGCGACAGAACTTAAATTTGATACTTTGAATAAGTACTTCTTCATTGATTCTTGAATCTATAAAAGATAATTGAACCGTTAAATGAGTTAGAGACAATTCTTTACAAATCAAATAGATGTTACCAAATACCATCAACATTCTTTTAATTTTTTTAGTAGTCATTGACAGTCTCGACAAAGTTAAGAAAGTTAGGAAATAATACTTTATTACAGAACTAGCAAAATTTATGTGAATGAATGACTCAAGAAAATCAACACTGTACTTATTCTTAGAAATTAGAGTACCACTCTTTATTATAAAAAGTAACATATTTGTCCTAATTTCTAAACCATATAGTTTGATTAAAAAATTATGTTTTGATATTCACAAAATTAAAAATTACTAAACTAATAAGTAAACATAATAGATTTCAATTTAATTCCTCTTAATCTTTAATGAAATTAAGAAATTTTTTTATAAATCTATTTACAACTAGCAACTACCAACAAATGAAATAGCAAAAACAATCTCAACTAAGAATGAAGATAATAAAATTCATTCAAGAAAGACAAACTTTTGAAGAAAATGGAGAGCACTAAAAAGATAAAAAAAAATAAATAAATAAAGACCCATTTAATTTTAAAACTTTTGTTGCAAAAATTTCAATTTTAATTTCTTGAAATTTGAAAGAAGAAGATGAAAAAGAGAAAAAGGGTTTACCTTTGAAGCATGAATTTTGATTTTTCTACTCCAGATTGAACTTAGATTCAAGTTTGAAACAAATAAATAATACTCAAATTATGGGAGATGATTTTAATTAATATTTGACTTTCGAGCTTTTGGGGAAGAGCTAAAGAAGTGAGATTTAGAGCCTTGGAAATATGAAAAGTGATTTAATTTTGGGATTGGGAGTCTTTCATTATTTTTGGATTTAAATATATTATTTCAGCCTTTTTTTTTTTAAAAAAAGAAAAAGTTGTTACAATAGAAATAGGGATACATAGTTATATTTAAAATTGGAATAGGAATATTATGTTGTTTCCTAGTTAGACTTGGATTAGGTTGTAGTATCTATAAATATGGTCTTTATGTAATAATGTAGATACAGAAGTCAATAATATATTTTTCTCTCATATTTCTCACATGGTGTCAGACATTGGTGAGAAACTTTCAACAGATCACTGTACGTCAATTTTCGGTGGTTGTCAAGGTTGATTTATGTTGGCATTCTTTTTGTCAGTGGTGTACGACACCACTGGGTTCATCATCCTCCGACGACAAGATTCAAGTTAGACCTACCAAAAAATTGTACCTCACGAGCCGATCAAAGGTCCAATTTTTTTGGCGAGATCTGACCATGCGCCGATGCGTGAGGCAAATCCAACCTCTTGGTTTTTTCCAGCGGGTTTCCTCTTCATTTTGAGGCTACCCATACAATTTTCCCCTAATTTTGACCTCCGAAATTAGGGCTCCGACTATTCCACTCCTTTCCAACAACTATTTTCGGTTGATTTGTTTTTAAGTTTTTCTTTCAGTGAGGTCGCCTCTGCATTTCGAGGCAGACTATATATATATTGACTAGTTTTTTACTACAAAAAATTTTTGATTTCAAAATATGACTTTTGGGTTTGATATGTTTGGCTCCAAAAGTCATTCTGGAAGATCTCGCTCTAAGTGTGGTTATTGCCACAAGTCTGGACATATTCAGAACATCTGTTATACTTTGCATGATCCATCGCCTAGTTATGATCCTATTGTTATAAAGGAATATAACGAGATCCTTCAATATCGAGCACGTAACTATCTCCATAAGCAGCATTGGTTCCTCAACCTACTGTTCCTGTTGCGTGTAATTCTTTTGTTTGTGTTTCACAGTCTAGCAACCTTGGATCATGGTTTATGGACTCCAGCGCTTTTGATCATATTTCTGGTAACAAATCACTTTTATCTGATATTGTTTACTTACAATCTCTTCTTACAATTACTTTAGCCAATGGGATCCAAACAAAACCAAAAGGGATTGGAAAAGCCCAAACCTTACCTTCTGTTACCTTAGATTTTGTTCTTTATGTTCCTAGTTCTCCTTTTAATTTGGCATCTGTTTGTTGTTTGACGTGGGAGTTACATTATGGTATTTATTTTTTGATGAATTTTGCTTATGCTGGACCGTAGTATGGGATAGATAGTTGGCACGGGACATGAATCACAAGGCATTTACTATCTTACCTCTTCAAATTCCTTCATAGCATCCTCCGTCATAGATCCTCTAGCCCTAATTCACAAACGTTTGAGATATCCTAGTGTATCTAATCGGCAAAATATGGTGCCTAGTTTGTCTAGCTTATCCTTATTAGATTGTGAGTCGTGTCAACATGGAAAACACACTCGTTCTACATTTCATGTAGTACAAAGGACCGTTCCAAGTCTATTTTTTCTTTAGTTCATTCTGATATTTGGGGTCCTAGTTGAGTTAATTCAACCTTAGGATTTCATTATTTTGCTACTTTCACTGATGATTATCCAAGATGTACTTGGATTTTCTTAATGATGGATCGTTTGGAGTTTTTTTCTGGGTTAAAGTTGGAGCTTACCAGCTCATTTTATTGAATATCAAAAAGTAGAAAACAAAACAAAGTCTGTTCAAACGAAAATAGGCCCAAAAAATAAAGCTTCTTACACCTAACCCACACTATTATAAGAATTTTCATTTCCACCTGTGTCCTTTCAGCTAATCTTTCCCTAGAATTTGATCGTTCGGAGTTATTTTCAATATTTAAAAGTTTTTTTGTTGAAATACAAAACCAGTTTGGTGTTTTCATTCGTACTAATACATGTCCTCTCAATTTCAGGAGTTTGTGACTCACCAAGAAATTATTCACCATACATGTTATCCGTACACCCCTCAGCAGAATAGTGTAGCAAGACGAAAGAATAGGCATCTTACTGAAACTACTCGCACTCTTCTTATTGAGTCCCATGTTTCTCTGTATTTTTGGGGTGATGTTGTCCTTATATTTTGTTATTTATTAATAGAATGCCTCCATCTTCTACTCAAAATCAGGTTCCACATTCCATATTGTTTCCTTTGCCACATCTCCATTCTATACCTCCTTATGTCTTTGGGAGCATATACTTTGTTCATAACTTAGCTCCAGAAAAAGATAAATTAGCCCCTGTGCTCTCAAATGTGTCTTTTTTGGTTACTCTCGAGTTCAAAAAGGGTATCATTGTTATTACCCTGACCTTAATCGATATCTTATGTCTGCTGATGTCATATTCTTCGAATCTTAATCTTACTATACATCATCTGATCATCTTGATATCTCCGAGTTTTTACCTCTACCTCAGGTCCTACCTGTATCAATCTTGAAAGATTCTCCAATTGTAGTGCCACCTCTGCCGAAATCCAACAAACCTCCACCTCTCTTGACTTATCATCATCGTTCATGTCTTGCACCAATTCCAAATGATTCATGTTATGCGCCAGGCCCTGCTCCTACCGTGGACTTGCCTGCTCCTAGCCAATTGAGTGCACTTCAAAAAGGTATATGGTCCATTCAACATACTAACCCACATTATACTTTCTTGAGTTATCATTATCTCACCATCCTACTATGCTTTTGTATCATCTTTGTCCTCTATTTTCATTCCTAGGACTACAGATGAAGCACTTTCTCATTCAGGATAGAGGCAGGCTATGATTGATGAGATGTCTGCTTTACATACTAGTGGTACTTGGGAACTTGTCCCCCTTCTTGCAGGTAAATCCACCATTGGTTGCCGTTGGGTTTATGCAGTAAAAATTGGTCTAGATGGTTAGGTTGATTGACTTAAGCCTCGCCTTGTTGCCAAATGATATACATAGATATTTCGGCTAGATTTTGCTGATACATTTTCTCCCGTGGCTAAAATAGTATCTGTCTATATTTTTCTATCTATGACTGCGGTTCGTCATTGGCCTCTTCATCAATTAGATGTTAAGAATGCTTTTTTATATGGTGATCTTGTGGAAGAAGTCTATGTGTAGCAACCGCCATGTTTTATTGCTTATGGGAATCTAGTAGACTTGTATGCCAATTGCGCAAGTCACTCTATAAGCTGAAATAATCTCCTCGAACCCGATTTGGAAAGCTCAGACTAATAATTTAGGAGTTCGACATGACTTGTAGTAGGGTCGATCACTTTTTATTTTGTCAGCATTCTGCACTAAATTTATGTATCTATTTGGTTGTTTATGTTGATGATACTATTATCACTGGCAGTGATAAAGATGGTATCACTAGTTTGAAGCAACATCTCTTTAAGCATTTTTCAGACTAAAGACTTGGCAGATTAAAGTATTTTCTAGGTATTGAGATTGCTCAATCTGGATCAGGTATGGTTATTTCTCAATGCAAGTATGCCTTAGACATTCTTGAGGAGACCGAGATAATGGGATGTGGACCTATTGACACTCCTATGGATCTAAATGTTAAACTGCTTCCAGGATAGAGGGAGCCACTCAGTAATCCTGAAAGGTATAGACGACTAGCGGGAAAGTTGAATTATCTCACAGTGACTAGACCTGACATTTCCTTCCTTGTAAGTATTGTAAGTCATTTTATGACTTCCCCTTATGATAGTCACTGGGATACAATTGTTCTTATTCTGCGATATATAAAGTCAACATTTGAAAAAGGACTACTCTTTGAAGATCAAGGCTACGACCATATCACGGGATATACAAATGCCGATTGGGCAGGATCACCCTTTGATAGACAGTCTATATCTGGATATTATGTATTAGTAAGAGGTAATTTTGGTGTTGTGGAAGAGCACGAAACAGAATGCAGATATCTTCACCAAGTCCATCACTGGTCCTCGTATTAACTATATCTGTAACAAGCTAAGTGCTTATAATTTGTATGCACTAGATTGATGGGGAGTGTTAGAATAGAAATAGGAATACATAGTTTTATTTAGAATTGAAATAAGAATAGTATATTGTTTCCTAGTTGGACTTAGATTAGGTTGTAGTATCTATACATGGGGTCATTATGTAATAATGTAGATACACAAGTCAATAATATATATTTCTCTAATATTTCTCACAAAAGTAAAGTGAAATATTGGGCTGGTTTGCCCAGGCCCAAAATTAGATGAAAGGGGAATACTAAGAGAAGCAATAAAACAATGCGTTGAGTAGGGTTCAAACCTGAGTGCATAGGTTCATTTTGAAGGAAACCTACCACTATGCTAGACTTTACTTATTGTTTAAGAGATTCAAATTTAATAAATATACATAAATACAAAAAATTTACCTTATAAATACAGCGTAAATTTTCATCGATTGGTCCGCCCCTGTCTAAAAGTCCTCAGTGAGACTAGATGAGGAGTCGCCTGAATCAATGGAACGATCCAGTCTATGCCGGTGACACAGGTTTTGGGGGATGGAGTTCTTTACCCTTACTCAAATCGATGTTCAATTCCAAAAATATGCAACAGTGCTCATACTAATAATTACTAAGTAAATACACAAAATACTTCTTTAAAGCATAAGTGAGATTTTTTTAACTTACTAAAACTTCCTTTTTCAAACTTCATTATGTTTTGTTTAAAGTACTCATGCTTTTCTTAATAAAAAATAATGCATTTGGAACCATTTTGGCCCCTTTTAACTCTTCTCAAATAATTTCTTAAAATATTATGTTTTACTTAGAGGGTGTTTGAATTGACTTATTTTTAGGTGCTTTTAGCTTTTAAGCACTTTTAAATTTTTAGAAGTGTTTCGCAAAGACACAAAGTGCTTTATGTACCTTACTTTAGGCTTAAAAATTACAAAAAGAAAAAAAACCTGCCAAAAGCCAAAAGTAGATAGGTATCTACTTTAAGCTTTTAGCTTATAAGTCACTCAAAAAAAGTTTATCCAAACATCCACTTAATCTTTAAAATTCATGCATGACAATGCAAAAATTTATTTTGTCTAAAACTCTTCTAAAATAATGCACTTAAAGCCAAACATACTTAAAAAGGGGTTCATGTTGTGTAAGTATGAACCATAAAGAAAAGAAATTTTGATGATAAAAATCAAGAATCAACTATTGAAAAAGGAAAACTTACATGAATATACACTTTAAACCCTTTATCAACAGTAAATTTGTTATTTATCAAAATAATATTTAAATTACATAAGTAAATCATTAATTACAACTGCTGACTACACATGTGAATTAGTGTATTTTCTGTTGTTATTTGTGCTGCATTTAATGCTAACTATTCATTTATGATAAAAATAACATATTTTATTTTAATAATATTTTTACACAGTCATGTATGTTGCCAAAGAGGGCAAATCAAATAATTGAACTCTTAAAGATTATATCTTGCATTCTGTTTTTCTTTATTTTTGGAAAAAATCTCTCACTATCTCTCTTCAATTTTGTCCATTTTTTTCTCTTTTATTATTTGAATTTTATTTCTCTCTCTTCTCTTTTGTCAATTTTTAAATAGTCATTTGTGATAAAAATTTATTTTATTTTATTTTTGAAAAATAAATTCTGATATGTTAAACTTCCAAGTTGGAAAAAGAATTTTCTTTCTCTCTCTCTCTCTCTCTCTCTCATTTCGTATTTTTGTAATTTTTGAAAAAACAATCTCTCTCTATATCTATTCAATTTTGTCCATTTTTTCTCTTTTATTATTTGAATATTTGAATTTTATTTCTCTGTCACGACCCAAAACGATGTCATGACTAAAAAAGGCCACTCACTTTCAAACCCAAGGATAAAGTGCACTTAAAGAAGAAACCCCAATAGGTAGATAGTTATTACATAATAAATAACCCATAAAATTTTAATCCAAAACCTAGTGTCACGAGTGTAAAGAGCATCTAAATACATAAGTACATCTCTGTCTTCGAATAGAGATAAAGACTAAATAAATAAGATAGAATCCAATGGCAACTCGAAGCTCTGAGTTTCATCACTAGATTTGGTATAAACCAACTACACAAGCAAATCAACTATCACGTAGATAATCCTGACGAGAATCTGTGGAGTATAAAGAAGTAGGGGTGAATACACATAATATGTACCTAGCAGGTTTAACCGACTGGAAATCAGAAATTGAATAAACTATGAAATAATTTAGGAGCACTTCCACCTGCAATAGGAAAACCAATCCGATCTCGTATGCCGTCTTCTGCTAATTTAGGAGCACTTCCACCTGCAATAGGAAAACCAATCCGATATCGATGCCACCAATTTATATAGAACGACATGAATAAAATAAACATATAATCTCAATTAAGCCAATCCAAAATGACCACAAGTAATATAATGATATGATATGCAATGCAATGCAAGGTGAAATCACGATTGTCACATAACCTATCGTATACAATCTCAATATATCAACTGTCTTGCCACCTAACTCATGGTCAAGGACTCATGATAATAATCTCAATGTATCAACTACCTTGCCACCTAAGTGCTCGTAATCAAGAACTCATGATAATAATCTCAATGTATCAACTACCTTGCCACCTAAATGCTCGTGGTCAAGGACTCATGATACGAATCTCTATGTATCAACTACCTTGCCACCTAAATGCTCGTAGTCAAGGACTCATGACACGAATCTCAATGTATCAACTACCTTCCCACCTAAATGCTTGTGGTCAAGGACTCAATCGCCATTCACAACTTCTCAAAATATCATGACATGTAGTATGAGGATGCATGCAATATCAAGACATAATTATGGAAGAAATATTTCTATCAATAAATACAATAACTATCAAAACTTCTCAAAATATCATGACATGTAGTATGAGGATGCATGCAATATCAAGACATAATTATGGAAGAAATATTTCTATCAATAAATACAATAACTATCAAAACTTCTCAAAATATCATGACATGTAGTATGAGGATGCATGCAATATCAAGACATAATTATGGAAGAAATATTTCTATCAATAAATACAATAACTATCAAAACTCTCCAAGTTAGCAATTATATATTCACCCTTTTTTTTTATACATTTTGGGATATTGTTCTCTTTAAAATTCTCCGCCACGTTTTAAAAAATATTATCATTTCCCAATTTTGTCAAAATTATCAATATTGTATTCAATGTTATGCCAAAAATACATACTTTTGGTCATTATTTATCTCATATTTAATACTTTTATTTATCCTTTCTGAGCATAAATTTTGTGAGTTATGCTAGATAGTGCGATTAAAGTATAAGATTAAATTGACATGAACATGAAGAGATTTGGACCCAAAATGAATCAAAAGTAAAAGATTATAGAAGAAAATTCAAGCAGGCAATTTAATGGATTAAAAGTTAATATTATATTAATATCTGTAACTCCGTTCAATATTTTATAAGTGAACAAAGGGTGAGATGAACATTGCATTAATGTAAGTGGTACATTATGTTGGGTGCACCTATAAATAAACATTGACACATTCTATTAACATGTGAATCTCTTCTTCTATTTCTACTCTTTAAAATAAGTGAAATATACCAAGAATATTTTAGTAAATGTCACTTTATTTTTTTCTACTTGGCCATTACACCTTTTTTTTAAATTTTATATACAATTTCTATGTATATGCATGTGTGACATATGTATTCACTTATTCTGAAAACAATAGACAGAAAATAAATCTACAATATAATTCATACTACTCTTAAAATTCTTCTTCTTTTCACACCATTCACTGCTTCATCAAGATCTTAAAAGTATGTTGCTTCAAACTTTTCTTCTTTGTGTTTTATTTTCAGTTTGGTTTGTACTTAAATATTTTATTTTAGGATCCCTTACTTTTATTAACAAGCTACAAAATAATTCTTTCATAATTAATACTAATTAATAATTTAACAATTAGTCTAGGATTTTCATGCTTTAAAAAATAACCGCCTATATAATTAAAGTTTTTCGTGCGAATATTATAAGAAAAATTTTCAGCGTATGACATAATCTTATTCCATAAATTATAACATACAAATATTCAATAACTCAATCTCAATCTCAAAGAAGGACAATCAAACCTACCTCAATGCCGGAACCCCATAAATGGTATTTATATAGTCCCTAGTCAAGAATTCTCCTCTGTCTATGGTCTATCCAAATTTTCTTTAGTGTTTTCTACTCTTCATTTAAATGAGCAAAGGCAGCAATTATATAAAGACATTGTGCGCCTCTTTAGGCTCATAATTGAGCACTATGAGCAAGTGCCCAGTCCACTAATGCAAATGGCCATCCAATCATAAAGAATCTTGTAGATTGGATATTGTCATCCATTTAGCTCCTCAGTGGAGGAAAAAGAATGATAATATTAAAAATGCAACAGTCAAAAAAAGGCAACCACAATTAAAAAAAAGATAGGGATAGAATATGATTCTCTGCAAATTTAAAATGTTTTCCTAAAAATAAAACTCCTCTGCCAAGAATAAAATATACACGTCATAAGGAATCTAATGACATTCATTTAGAATTTACGAGGAGGATATTTGATAAAATAAGAAGTTTTCTAGATGACCTAACGTGTCATTATATTATCTACTACTAAAAAATCATATTCGTCTTCGAATATAAGGTGAAAGAAAATACCTGAAGTTTCAAAAAAATAAAGATATTTGGCACGCATGTCGGACTCTGTCTCCCAAGTTGTCTCCTTAATAAGTTGATGTCGTCGCTGAATCTTAGTTGAAAGGATCTCCTTAATTCTGAGTCTACGAACCTATTTATCTAGAGTGGCTATTGGCTCCTCCTCATAAGTCAAATCCGGACCCAATTCTACGTCATCATAAGAAATAACATGGGATTTATCCGATATATATTTTCAAAGCATGGAGACATGAAATACTGGATGGACAGCTGACAGTCTAGGTGGCAAAACCAACTCATAAGCCATCTCACCTACTATCCTCATAATCTCAAATAGGCCGATAAACCTCAGGCCAAGCTTGCCTTTCTTTCCAAATCTCATCACCCCTTTCATGGGTGATATCTTCAACCACACATGATCGCCTACCATAAATTTCAAAAGACGTACTCTCCTACAGTATTTCTTTTTTACCGACTCTAGGCTGC
>DF358669.1:49327-69447 GCA_000787875.1 Solanum virginianum
ATTGCAAGAGCCTGGATTTTTTTCCCTTCTCTCACTCCCAATTTCTTTGGAGAGGAGGCTATCTTCTCCCTTACAGCAGCGGTTGGAAAACCGCTTCAAGTGGATCTAGCCACAATGAACAAGACTGGACCCAATTGAGCCATAGTCAAAGTGGAAGTGGATCTACTTGGGGATTTCCCCAAGAGGATTAAGATAGGTATCAAGAAAAGGGCTAGTGAAGTTTTAGAAGAATAGATTCGTATCAAGTATGACTACATTCCCAAATATTGTACCACTTGCAAGATCCAGGGGCATGCTAAAGCGAATTGTTATATAAAATACCCGAAGCTATATAAGAAGTAAGAGAAGGAGTCAAAAGGATAGGAACTCAACAAAGATGAAGGGACAAACAAAAACAGGAGACTGTAGCTGTAGAGAAGGCACAAAAGGAAGATGGCAAAACACAAAAAGAGGAGGGGAAATGGGGGAATGATCAAGGTGAGTACAAACAACAAAATAAGAGAAAAAGTGGAAGGATGACACATCAATAGAACTTATGGCAGAGAAAAAACCTACTGACTCAGCATAAGTTTGATGCGTTAGAAGGTGGTGAAGGAGGACCAGCTCCCATAGAACATCAAGTGGCCAAAGGACAGGAACCCAACAATCAAACGACTAAACAAAGAGTAGAGTAAAAGTTGCAAAACAAGCAAGTAGTTGACCAACCAAGTAGCTCTAATATGCTTGAAGCTCCTACAAAAGAGCAAGTGGCCAAAGGACAGGAACCTAACAATCAAAGTACCAAACAATGGGTAGATGAGAAGTTTTAGAAGCAAATAGCTTATCAATCAGGTCGCTCTAATATGCCTGAAGAGGATAGTGAAAGAACTATTACCAATCCAGGGATATAAACAGACTTGAGGGAGAAGGAAGTACAACAACCTCATGGTGAATCAGTAGGGGTGGTTAATTCCAACATATCCCAAATGGCTGATAATTTTCAGCAACAAGAGAAGGGGTTTAAGGAGGTCACATCTGCAGATGAGGGGGAAAATGTGGAGGAACTTGACACTCATGTGGAGGAGGATGGTTTAGAATCTAATATATTGCATGTGACTCAAACTTGGGATTTATCCCCAAGACGAACACATAACTTAACAACAAAGAGAGGAAAACCTGGTATTCCTCTACTAATGAGTCATAGAAATAAGACTCTTTTAATGCTTGAAACAAAACATTTTTGCGCGTTCTCAAGTGAATTTGTTATTTTTATTTTTATTTTTTATTGTTTTTCAGGAAAAAGACTAAGGCATGGAAGAAATGAGAGTACGAAAGAAAAAAAAGATGAAAAAGAGTGCAAACAGGAGTAAAAATGGAACAAGTGTCGGCATATAGAGGCCTACACGGCTCGTGTACTTCCACAAGGACCGTGAGGCCCACCATAGCCTCACACTTGGTTGATGGCAGTAGGTAATGGGCAAAAATGCAAGAATATTTGACCAAGGCATGTCCCACAATATGTGTCACATACTGTGGGAGGTGTGATGGGTCATGGTGCAGCTCCTCAAAGTGATGTGAAGCAGGATTCCATCAAAAGTTGAAAGATTTTGGCCAAGTAGCATGAGATGGCATGCCTCATGGGCTATTGGGAGTACGACGGACTGTCCCAAGTCCCATCTAAGTGACATAAAGGTTATACCATCGAAGAACAAGCAAGAAAGTCCAAGTGGAGCTGGATGGAGCATTACACAGACCGTGTGACAACCACAATCCATGACATGGTGGTGTGTGAGAAAACAAGCAAGAAAATGGCTAAGGCATGGCAAACGGTCCATTTCATGGACCGTTTAAGCTCATATGGCCCATCTACTAGCGCATAGAGAGGCTGCTGGCGAGAAAATGAAGTGCAACTAATGGACCATTTGACGATCCCTTCAACTTCACATGGACCATTTAGTGACCTATGTCTATGCCGACAGATTTTTCTTATTTTAATTAGGATTAGGTTTTCTTTATATATAGATAGTTATTTTATTTCATTTTTAGTGAGTTTTGGATGGTTAGAGCTAGAAAACATTGAAAAATATTATTTTCATAGCAATTTCACAAGATTTTGGAATTTTGCTTATCGAATTCAAGTTTGTAACTTGTGGATTCATCGATTCTTCAATAGTAAGTCTTTTATTATGAATTCCTTGCATTGTTGCGAGTTCTATTCCTTGAATATGTTAAGTTTGTAACTTGTGGATTCATCGATTCTTCAATAGTAAGTCTTTTATTATGAATTCCTTGCATTGTTGCGAGTTTTATTCCTTGAATATGTTAGGCTAAACTCTCAACTAGGGTTGTGGGAACCATGAAAAATTAATAAAATAGGCGAATATGGGGTAAATCTCAGGATTGATTAGCGTATAAATCGTAATAATCTTCATTATAATTTCTTCCTTGATGAGTCAATGCATTAGGGTAAGCCTTTATTCATTACATGCCCAAAAGGGATGCTTTGATTAGGAAAAGAGTTTTATGATGGAAATTCGAGGTTTTTAACCTAGTCTAAGTACTTGAGATCGAAAGGTGAGAGTATTCCAGGATTAACAACAAGTGTTAGTATGTATACATTCTGAGATCGAAAGGTGATGAATGATATGCATCTAAGAGGGACCGGGAGGGGAATTAGATTTACACAACTTGTTAGATCTTATATACATAATTATGAACGAGTTTACCACTAGATTCGACTATCGCATTAGATGTCATGGTGAACACAATCCAAACCTCGCATAAATTGATTCAAATCTAGTCGTTCTTGCACTCATTTATTTCTTTCTTTAGTAAATTAGTTTGAAAAACCAAAACCCCCCATATTTATTTTATGCACTTTTGTTTCGAGAATAGATATTACATCTAAAAATGGTGCTAATAGATATATTCTCATGCATTACCTATGGGATCGACCTCAACTCTAGTTGAGTTCTATATTTGATCAATTATCACTTTACTATTCTATTTAGAGTGTAAATTTGGGCGTATCAAATTTTGGCACTGTTGTCGGGGAATATGGCAAAGTAATAATCTATTAGTTTCTATTTTTAGTTTGTAATACTAGTCCCTAATTTTACTTTTGTTTCTTGTTTTTGTTTCTTGGTAGGGATCCTGCATTGCATGCCAAACACCCGAAGCAAGGGTGAAGCACTTATTCCCTACAACCCCGAGCTTACTAAATCAATTCGTAAAATCATTGCATGCCAAACACCTAAAGCAAGGGTGAAGCACTTGTTCCCTACGACCCCGAGCTTACTAAATTAATCCACAGAATGAATGCTCAAGAACACGAAGCAGCTAGACTGAGAGAGTTAGCTGGGATTCCTGTAGGTGGGGAAATAATGGTTTGGGTGACAATGATAATGCTGGAAATGAGGTACCACTGGCAGCACCACTTAGAAAACTGTTGTTGCCCGGTGTTAGACCCCAAGTGATTTGACAACCCCAAGTAGTGAACGATGATGATGAGGGTGCTTGGACCACTGGGGCAATTGTACTTTCCCCACTACCCGCAGGTGTTAAGTTCACTATCACTAGTTCTATGCTGCAGATGGTATAGTTGAAAGGGTTGTTCAGTGAAGCGACAATAGAGGATGCAAATCAGCATGTCCTAAACTTTCAGGCGACATGCCAATCTTCTGAGATTCTTAGGGTCAGTCAGCAGGCAATTAGGTTGCGGTTATTCATATTGTCTCTTTCAGGTGCAACAACTAAGTGGCTGAATGAGCTTTCACATGATTTCCACCGCACTTGGGCAGAGTTAAAGGAGGCATTCTTGGGGAGGTTCTTCCCTGCATCACGACAGCTCAAAATCACAGATGACATTAGGTCTCACAAGCAATTGCTGAATGAAGCACTACATGAGACTTGGGAGATATTCAAGCAAAAGCCTAAGCAGTGCCCCAATCATCTCCTCACAAATGTGCATTTGAAGCAAGTCTTCTACAAGTCCTACAATTTTATGACAAAGCCAATCATTGATGCCGCTTTGTGGGGGATCATACACGTCTAGGACTTTTCTATACATAGTGGTGATCATAGATCAAGTAGCCAAGAACGATAGGGCATGGTACACTAGAGATGGAGATTGTTCGGGGTTCGTCTTTGAGATGACTGTGGAGCAGCGACGAAAGAAAGAGTAATGGGATCAAGACATGGCATACATAAAGACCTAAGTAGACTTGCTGGCAAAGGGGTTATTAGAAGGAGGTGCAAAAAAGGTAAAAGTTATAGACATAATGCCTAAGTACGATGATCGAGGCTATAACTATGATAAAGAGGCAAACTTCTTAGGCAGCTAGGGGGGGTTACCAGCAATTCAACGCTGGTAATCAAGGTCAAAACTATGGTTATTTCAAAACTATCAAGGAAACTAGGAATACAAAGATGGCTATAGGAACCGTGAGCGTCAGAACGATAGTGGTGGAAACTCAAAGTTAGAAGAAATGATGGCAAAGGTGCTTTGACAAAGTTGAGTCCATGGAGATAGGGATGCGAGATATAAAAGGGGAGATGTCCAATGTTCGACAGTTGGTCGACTCACATTCCACCTCAATCAAGCAACTAGAGCAGCAGATGGGGCAATTGTCAGCAAACATAAACCAGAGAAAAGCTGGGTGATTGCGGAGCGACACTATTTAGAGCTAGAGCAGCAAATGGGGCAATTGTCAGCAGCCATAAACCATAGAAAAGCTGGGTCACTACCGAACGACACTATTCAGAACCCAAAGAATAATGGTCATTACATGGCAGTAACAACGAGGAGCAGTAAGGTACTTTCTGACCCTGTTGTGCCCAGTAATACATGTTTGATGAAGCAAAAGGCAAGATGCCTAACCCCATGGAGACCCATATTGATAAGCTAAGTGAAGAAGCTAAGGTGACACCAGCAGAGCCTGAAGTTGCTAAAGAGCCTGAAGTGACAACAGTAGTGAACCAACCTCTGCCTGCCATTCCTAAGCCACTATAACCATTCTCACTGAGGTTGCATAAGAAGGATGAAGATAGCAAGTTTTAGAAGTTCTTGTCTATGGTAAAAGAAATTTCAGTGAACATCCCCCTAGTGGAGGCACTTTAACAAATGCCGGGCTACACTAAGTTCATGAAAGACTTAGTGACTAAGAAGAGGACAGCCACGATCGAGCTAAAAAAAATCTGCACCACTGTAGTGCCATTGCCACAAGATCTCTTATAGAAAAAAAGAAAGATCCGGGAGGCTTCACTTTCCATGTACCATTGGAGCATTTGATTTCGCAAGAGCTCTCTGTGATCTGGGTGCCAGTATCAACTTGATGCCACTGGCAGTTTATAGGCAACTGGGCTTAGGAGTCCCCACACCCACTACAATGCGGCTACTCATGGCAGATAGATCAGTAAAATGGCCTATAGGGATTCTCTGTTATGTGTTGGTCCATATGGGCCGATTTATCTTTCCCGTTGACTTTGTTATTTTGGATTGCCAAGTTAATTTTGAGGTTCCCATCATCCTTGGAAGACCATTTTTGGCTACTGGCAGGGCATTAGTAGACATAGAGCGAGGAGAGCTGATATTCAGACTTAACACTGAAGAGGTGAAGTTCAATGTTTGTGCTGCAATGAAGAGACCTAAAGAGGTGGCGGTGGTGTCTGTCCTAGATGTTAAAGATAATTGTCTTTCTGAGATCCCATTTGAGGAAATAATAAGTGTAGACACATTAGCAACAGTGTTGATGAACTTCCCAATGATGGAATTATCGGGTATACAGACACCATGAATGCGTTGCAAGGTAGGGGAACTAGGCCATTTGTCCCCAAAAAATTAGACTTAGACCTGCAGAACAGGTCCACACCCCTAGCTAAACCTTCCATTGAGGAGCCTCCATCCGTGGTGCTCAAGGAGCTACCCCAACACCTCAGGTATGTATTTTTGGGTACTGATAACACTCTTCTTGTGATTGTAGCTTCAGATCTTCATTAAAACCAGGTGGAGGCATTGTTGCGGGTCCTTCAAAGGTTTAAGCGAGCTATTAGTTTGACTATTGCGGATATCATAGGGATTCCCCTAGGGATATGCACGCAAAAAATCATATTGTAGGATAATAGCGTGCCCAGTATTGAGCACTAGTGCAGGCTAATCCCACTTATACAAGAGGTGGTGAAAAAGAAGATCATCAAGTCGCTAGATGCTGGGGTGATTTATTATATTTTTGAAAGCAAGTGGGTTAGTCCACTGCAGTGTGTCCGAAAGAAAGGGGGCATGACAGTGGTTGCCAACAACAAAAATGAGCTGGTCTCGTTGAGCCTATGATTGGATAGCGAGTGTTCATGGACTATTGGAAGCTGAATAAACAGACCTTGAAGGACTATTTCTCGATGCCCTTCATAGACCAGATGTTAGACAGGTTGGAAGGTAGAGGGCGGTACTGCTTCTTGGACAGGTAATCGGGCTATAATCAGATTTTCATAGCCCCGAAGGATTAGGAGAAGACTATTTTCACTTGCCCGTATTGGACTTTTACTTTCAGAATGGTGCCCTTCGGACTATGCAATGCCCCAGCCACCTTATAGCATTGTATGATGTCAATATTTTCTGACATGGTTGAAGACACCCTGAAGTATTCATGGATGACTTCTCTGTAGTGGGCAATTCGTTCGATACATGTCTGTTGCATCTTAGCAAGGCAATACAGCATTGTGAGGAGGCTAACTTGGTGCTGAATTAGGAGAACTGCCACTTTATGGTCAAAGAGGGGATAGTTCTTAGCCATAAGATTTCTGAGAAGGGTATAGAAGTGGATAAGGCAAAGATCGAGGTGATTGAGAAACTGCCGCCTCCCATATCTGTGAAGGGGGTCCGGAGTTTCCTTGGGCACATAGGTTTCTACCAACAATTTATCAAAGACTTCTCCAAGATCACATATCCTTTGTGCAAACTATTGGAGAAGGATGCAAAGTTCTACTTTAGTGATAGCTACAAGCATGCCTTTGAGACACTGAAGCAAAAGCTGATTTCTGCTCCTATGGTGGTTGCACCTGACTGGACTGCCCTGTTTGAGGTGATGTATGATGCAAGTAGAATTCTTATGGGTGTTATGCTCGCACAGAAGCACAACAAGATGCTCCACCCCATATACTACGCCAGCAACACCCTCAATGATTCTCAAAATAATTATACAATGACTGAGCAGGAATTGTTGGTTATGTTCTATGCATTTGACAAGTTTCAGGCATATTTATTGGGCACCAAATTAATAGTTCACACCGACCATGCCGTTTTGAGATAAATCATGGCAAAGAAAGACACTAAGTCATGGTTGATTAGATAGGTTCTTCTACTACAGGAGTTTGATTTCGAAGTCCTAGACAGAAAAGGATCTGACAACTAAGTAGCAGACTACTTGCCCAGATTGGTTGAATATTGAGGATTCCTTTCTCGATGAGCAGGTATTGGCAGCTTCTGTTGGCCTCATTCCTTGGTTTGCTAATTTTACTAACTTTCTGGTGAGCGATATAATGCCAAAAGGCCTTAACCCTTACCAGAGAAAAATGTTTCTTTTTGATATATGTAGGTACTTCTAGGATGACCTTTACTTGTTTAGAACATGTGTTGATGGGGTTATCAGGCGATACATTTTCGAAGCGAAAATATTGAGTATAATGGAGGCCTGTCACTCATCCGCAGTGGGAGATCATTATGGTAGGGCTAGAATGGTGAAGAAGATTCTCTAATGTAGGTACTACTAGCCCACCATTTACAAAAAAAGCCCACGACTTGGTGCTTGGGTGTGACCAATGCCAATGACAGGGTAACATCTAGAAGTGCCAAGAGTTGCCCATGACCCCAATCCTTGAGGTAGAGATTTTTGACGTCTAGAGCATTGACTTCATGGGCCCATTTGTGAGTTCATAGAATGAAGTACATCCTGGTGGTAGTGGACTATGTCTCCAAATGGGTGGAGGCAGTTGCATTACCAAATAATGAGAGCAAAAGTGTTGTCCAATTTTTGAGAAGGAATATCTTTTCCAGATTTAGGACACCCAGAACTATCATCAGTGATGGGGGTTCTCACATCTATAACATAATTTTTTATGCAGCACTCACAAAATATGGAGTATGATAGCACAAGGTTCCCACATCGTATCACTCGCAGACTAGTGGATAGGTTGAAGTATCAAACAGAGAGATCAAGGAAATCCTGACCAAGTCTGTGAATGCGACCTGGATGAATTGGGCGAGGAAGTTAGATGATGCATTGTGGGCCTACAGGATGACTTCCAAGACACCCATTGGTATATCCCCATATCAATTAGTGTTTGGTGAAGCCTGTCATCTTCCAGTGGAGTTAGAGCACATAGCTATCTGGGCTTTAAAGAAGCTCAACATGAATTGGGAAGAGGTTGCTGACTTAAGACTTGACCAACTCAATGAGTTGGATGAGTTTTGCCTCCACACATATGATAGTTCCACACTGTACAAACAGAGGATGAAAGTCTAGTATGACAAACATATTGCCAAATGAAGCTTTGGTGTTGGTGACAAGGCATTGCTATACAACTCTAGGTTGAGACTTTATCCAGGTAAGCTAAAGTCAAGGTGGTCTAGCCCGTACACGATTAGCCAGGTGTTTTCTCATGGTGCAATTGAGCTAGAAGCAGAGAATGGGGATCTGTTCAAGGTAAACTGACAAAGAGTGAAGCAGTATTTAGGTGTAGATGAAGAAACCTCAATGAATGAGGTCTTGCTTCTTGACAAAGTCTGAGAAGTCAAGACAATGCATCATGCCGCGATGTTAAATTAAGCACTTTATGGGAGGCAACCCATGTGTTGTAAAAAAAAGAGGGCTTTAATTTATATATCATGCAATTTCTTGTTTTTGCTTTATGTTTCTAGGTGAGTACAGGTGCCATTTTAGAGGCCGGAAGATCGTGAGGTGGACAACATGGCTGGATGTCAGAGCAGCCAAAATTTGGCCAAGTGGAAGACCACGTGCACTTGCACGGTCCGTCTGATATGAGATAGCTAGTGTAAGTGCCCATCTGGCATTCTATTTGGGACTTGGACAAGCGCATGGAGTGATAGAGCTGAAGTGAGGCCACATGGGCCACTACATGACCCTTTAACATTTAACACGGCCCGTGTGGCCATCCGTCCAGATGGCACAATATTTTTGGCCTAGTAGGGTGACACGCCCAGTCCATATGGACTATACAATGTTTCATGACTCGCCTGACTGGCCTTTTAGGCATACCAATGACCGCTTGACCAGGTAAGTTCCCGAATTCGCCAAGGTTGGGCCAACGGACGATCTAATCGGACTGTGATATGTGTCATGGGCCGTGTGGCCGCCCTTCCAGTCTACGTTGACCGATCAAAGTTTGACCAAGGGTTTTAAATAACCCCACTTGGTCCCAACAATTCACTTTTCACTTTCTCTTTCTCACTCTAAACCCCACAACCCCCTCTCCCTATCTCACGTCGTTCCCTTCAAAATCCCTACAATTTTTATATCTTCTTAGTGACGATTCGTGAGTTAATCACATAATTTGTCGCCTAATCTAAGTGTGGATCTCAAGTTTTTCAACCAAGTCTTCATCTTCATTGCTATTTATAAAGTAATCACTCAATTTTTCATCTGCTATTGTAGATTTTGGTACTTGCATGTGTAGATCTTGACTCTAACTCATTCCTTTCTTGGTTTAATGCATTATAATGTCTATTAATAAGGTTGGGTTTTCATATGGTGGTAAAATCCACCATTGTTGAGTTCTTAAGGTTGTAACTATTAAAGTAGCAATTTTGGGTGATATTTTGCATGATTTTTGGGGAAATTGATTTGTATAAGCTCTTCGGTTGTTTGAATCATGATTAAGTGGGGTGAAATTGCATTAACTTGTGTGTATGTGCTTGTGAGTTGAACATTGGTCGAAGGGGAGTCGGACGGCTGGGTACATGGATCGTGTGGGGTTTGTCGATTTGTCTAACTAACCGTGTTGCATTGTCAACCAACCCCACGACCAAGCCCCCTCGACGGGTCCTTTCATGGATCGTGTCTCTTCACACGGGCTGTGTAGGGTCTCGTTGACACTGTTTTACCTGCGTTATTTTACTATGGTTAATTTTTAATTTTAATTTGTATATGTTCTTAAGTGCGATGGCCCTATGATAGACCGGTGACACCATTCTTAAGGGTTATTGTCACTTTGATGGCACAGGGGAAGTCTGAGTACTTGTTAGTGCATCAACCTGTGTTTGCAATAATTTCTAACAACATGTATTCCTTTGTGGCACTTGCAGGTACCATGGGTCCACGACGCAGCTTAGTCAGATGCAGTGATAGGGACGAGCCTGTGTCACGCCTTTATGACTCTCCAACTGTATCATCTAGCAATCAGGTTGTGAGTGACTCAGGTGATGACTCCTCCAGTGGGTATGAAGTTTGTTATAGAGGCAATGTCTCCCCCACTCTCCTCATGCTATGCGAGCCCATGCATCAGGCCATCGCAGAGCTCCCCAGTCTGAAGAGGGCGCCCCTTCCACAAGAGTTGAGGAGGATGCAGCTATCCTGGAACAGGAGAAAACTTCAGACCAGGACGAGCAAGGGCAAACTCCGGAGGCTGAGGGTCATGACACTGAAGAGCAGGGAATGAGGTTGAACTTTGGGACAGTGATGACAAGGCCATTCAATTTGTAATCTCCCGAATGACAGACCCCGAAACTGCCAGGGCACTTATTGTCTTTCTGAGGGGCCGATGGACAGTCCAAGCTCTAAAGATCTTTACACTAACGAACTTACTAAAGGTTCTGGGGGGTTTAAACAGTGGTCGGTTCTTCCGGAGGTTCGGGTAATCACTGACCAACTTGACAGAGTTACAAAAATCAAAGAAACTTTTAACTCCTACAATTTTGGTTGGATGGCGCAACCACCAGGCTGCTATAGGCCTGCCATTGTTAAAGAGTTCTATTCCAACTATGCCGCTAGCCTACTGAACTCGGTGGTGGGTACCCAATTAAGAAAGGTGAAGAGACAGGTCGCCCTTACTAGGTCCTCGAGGTCACATGTAACGGTGCATGGTACACGAGTAAATATATTAGAAACCATCATCAATCGGTTCCTATTTGGGCCAGACTACCAAGCTCCTCCAGATGCCCAGTTTATGGATAGACACATGCAGATTATGGATATGTGCGAATGTCTGATTCATCATCTAGGATTTCACTATTGGGATGGATCGCAGAGCGAATAGATATTCAGGGGGTGGAGACACCTTGGGTTACAGACCCCAAATGTCCTATCGCCAAAGCATCATTGACATTTGCTACAAACTTTTGGTGGTCGGTAGTGCGGGCTAGGTTGTGGCCCACAGGAAATGATAACCTACTCAAGCCTTTAGATGCTTCTCTTATAGCATGCCTGATGTCCAGATATGGAGTAAATGTGGGCCGAATTATTGGTTTCGAGATACGAAATTGAGCTTTATCTAAGAGAACTAGCATGCCCTTCCAGTTCCTGGTTCATGCCTTTACAAATAGGTTGGTGTTCCCACTACTCATTTCTTGGACAAGAACATAGCTCCCAAGGGCGTAGCCAACCTGATTAAGGATGTCCAAAACCCGCTCATGAGGAGCAGAACACGTTAACTCGGAGGGTCGTCAAACTTCCAGTCCGCACCTCCACAGTAACCCTTGCCATTTAAGGACTACACCACCATCCCACCATCAGGAATGACTTTTGAGCAGCCTAAGGGTAGTGGTGCAGCTCCTCCATTGTAGCAAGGGTACGCATATGTGCCTTATGAGTTTCTGACCAGATTGGTGGCGAACCAGTGGCAGACACGGGCCATTGTTTATCAGATAGTAGATAGGATTCCCCATGTCATCCAGTCTCATTCGCAGCGAGTGGTGGACCAACGTGACGACGCCCTTATGAGCCAAATCAACACTTTGCAGAGCCAAGTCAGCACATTAGAGCGATACTTCCACAACATGTTCGGGAGTATGACTAGGGATGAAATAAAGGATCTGGTATAGATAGTGAATGGAATAAAGGCTCAAATTGCTAAGCTGGCTACACAGTACCAAGCCCCTGCACTGGCCGTGCCTCTAAAGTCATGGATAAACCTATTCAATGTCCTTGTGGTGCCGATTCTGGATGAGATATGGGGTGTTCCACCAGCCCCATCTGAGGCACCCACTCTACCCACTGAGCAGCTCAGGAGGAAGGACAAGGGTAAGTATCGTGGTCACCAAAAGAGTCCTTCACGTGACCTACAGAAGGAATAAGATCGGTAAATGCGCAAGGCCGCCAAGGCCCTGCACTAAGTAGCAGCTGAACAGGCAGAATGAGAGTGACTAGCTGCAGAGGCAGTACGGGCAGAAGCCTTTGTTAGCACCTTTAGACCGGGTGCTACATATGTTGATAATGATACCCCGGGGGGGTTTGGTCCCACAGACACTGTTAACGCCTAGGGCTTCCTAGGTATGTTCTATCCCCTATCTGTTCATTAACTTGGGCTATAGTGTAGTGAGGGCAGTACACTGTACTTTTGGAGGGTTAGGGCATCCTGCCACTTGAGAGTTTTTCTTGCCATGTTTCTTTTCTCTCAAGTGTACTATCTAGTAGAACTGGCATGATTAGGTAGTATTGTTTGTGTAAATATAAGTGTTCATAGTAGTCTAGGGTATCCCTTGTGTTGATCGTTGTGATGTTCCATGTTAATAATGCTAAGTAGATATGTGTTTGCATCTCATTGACTTGCATGATTGTGGTAAGTATTATATGTGTATGGTTGGTATTTTGATGAATGAAGTAGGCCTATGTGATTTAGTACCAACTAGTGTAGGAGATGTGTTGTGTGTCTGAGTGAATTGCATAATTTTGTTGACACACTTATGAGGTAGAACTTGTCTGGTTATTCCCACTGAAATAATTGAATGATTGTATTATGATGGTATCTTAGGCCATTGTTATTGAATAGTCACTTAGCCAAGAAAAATTGACCACCAAATAAAATTGTCCCTTCGAACCAAAAGTTGAGCCTAAATGGACCTTTTCTTTGTAATCACCCAAATTCACCTCCCCAATCTATCTATTGATCTCTATTTTGGTCCTGGTCTCTCCAAGGACATTGTGAACCTCTTCCTAAGGCTAAAGCCTAAGTTGAGGGTGACTTATGCTAGCCCTGGTCCTTTAGAAAGGTATTGTGAACCTTGACCCAAGCTAAAGGCTTAAGTTGAGGGTGGCTAGTGCAGGGAGAGTAGAAAAATGAGTGTGGAAAAAAATAAAATGATAAAAGGAGAAAAATAAATGGGTTGTACCATGAGCAAAGCAATGAGAGAGAAAGAAAAAGAATTAAAATGAGTGAATAAGCACGGAAATCACTTCTTGTACTATAGAAAGTGGAAAAATAGGGGCAAGAAAAGTTGGTGACCAAAAAGCAAATGGCTGGTGGTCGGTGGTGCTCACTTCTTGTACTATAGAAAGTGGAAAAATAGGGGCAAGAAAAGTTGGTGACCAAAAAGCAAATGACTGAGTTGAAGTAAGTGTCTAGGAGAGGCCTTTTAGTCACTTTAACCCTAAATATACATACTCGAGCTTGAGCCTACGTTACAAGCCAAAAAAGTCCTAATGTGATCCTAAAAAGGCTATTTAAGAGTTAAGATGGTGAAAATAAGGGCAAGTTCATGATTAAGGCTTGTGTGTCCACTAGAAGTCATTTCTGAGAGTGAATGACTATATTCCAGTCTCTGTTTTACATGCTTACATTAAGCGTGAGACTTCTTTGTGGTGATGGCACTATCTTTTGCATCAGTTGATTTGGTGAGGGCACTATCTTTTGCATCAGTTGATTGCTAACTTAACTGGGGTCGCTTTATTCCTGATCATATATACACTGACCATACATGTATGATGTTTGCCTTAATCTTTGTGAGTCCGTTTGGGGTGTGCGCACATTCTTAAACTTGTTAGTGGGACATCTATATTGAAAATTGTGAGGGCGATCCATAGTGTGAGTAAGCACTAGTATTTATGCATTATTTGCTTGAGTCGTTGTTGCTTGAGGACAAGCAATTATTCTAAGTTGAGGGTGTTGATGAGTCGTAGAAATACTACTCTTTTAACGCTTTAAACAAAGGATTTTTGCACGTTGTCAAGCAAATTTATTATTTTGATTTTCTTTTTTTATTGTTTTTCAGGAAAAAGACTAAGGCATGGAAGAAATGGGAGTACGAAAAAAAAAGATAAAAAAGAGTGTAAAGAGGAGCAAAAATGGAACAAATGTGGGCACACGGAGGCCTACACGGCTCGTGTAATTCCACATGGATCATGAGGCCCATCATTGCCCCACACTTGGCTGATGGCAGCAGCTAATGTGCAAAAGCATAGGAATATTTGACTAAGGCATGTCCTACGGCACGTGTCATGGATCGTGGGAGGTGTGATCGATCGTGGTGCAGCTCATCAAAGTGGCATGAAGCAGGAGTCCATCAAAAGTTGAAAGATCTTGTCCAAGTGGCAAAAGATAGCATGCATTACGGGCTATTAAGAGTATGACAGACCATCCCAAGTTTTGTCTAAGTGACGTGAAGGTGATACCATTGAAAAATAAGAAAAAAAGTCCAAGTAGAGCCAGGCGGAGCGTTACACGGATCGTGTGACCAACCATGGTACATGACATGGCGGCGTGTGAGAAAACAAGTAAGAAATTGGCTAAGGCATGGCAAACGGTCCATTTCATAAACTGTTTAAGCTCACAAGGTCCGTCTACTGGCGCGTGGAGAGGCTGTTGGCGAGAAAATGAAGTGCAACTAAATGGACTCTTTGACAGTCCATTCAACTTCACATGGACCATTTGGTGACCCATGTCTATGCCAATGAGTTTTTCCTATTTTAATTATGATTAGGTAGGTTTTCATTATAAATAAATAGATATTTTATTTCATTTTTAGTGAGTTTTGGACAGCTAGAGCTAGAAAACATTGAAAAATATTATTTTCTTAGAGATTTCACAAGATTTTGGGATTTTGCTTATCGAATTCAAGCTTGTAACTTATGGATTCATTGATTCTTCAATAGTAAGTCTTTTGTTATGAACTCCTTGCATCGTTGCGAGTTTCATTCCTTGAATATGTTAGGCAAAACACATAACTAGGGTTGTGAGAACCATGATAAATGAATAAAATAGGCGAATACGGGTAAATCTCTGGATTGCTTAGCATATATATCATAGTGATCTTCATTATATTTTCTTCCTTAATGAGTCAATACATTAGGATAAGCCTTTATTCATTACAAGCCCGAAAGGGATGCTTTGATTAGGAAAAGCATTTTACGATGGAAATTTGAGGTTTTTAACCTAGTCTAAGTACTTGAGATCGAAAGGTGAGAGTATTCCAAGATTAACAACAAGGGTTAGTACGTATATGTTCTGAGACCGAAAGGTGATGAATGATATATATCTAAGGGGGACTGAGAGGTGAATAAGATGTTACACAACTTGTTAGATCTTATATATGTAATCATGAACGAGTTTACCACTAGATTCAACTATCGCATTAGATGTCATGGGGAACACAATCCTAGCCTTGCATAAATTGATTGAAATCTAGTCGTTCTTGCACTCATTTATTGCTTTCTTTAGTAAATTAGTTTGAAAAACAAAAATTCCCCATATTTACTTTATGCACTTTTGTTTCTAGAATAGATATTACATTAAAAAATAGTGCTAATAGATATATTCTCACGGATTCCCTATGGGATGGACCTCAACTCTGCTTGAGTTCTATATTTGATCAACGACTGCTTTACTATTCTGTTTGGAGTGTAAATTTGGGTATATCAAAAATTTTGGTCTCTATAGGTGCAAATAAGGAGTAATAAGGGAAGGACTCAAAATTGTGATCAATGATTGATAAGGCCTTTTTTTGGAATATTAGATCAATTAATACTCAAGAGGCATTTGGTAGACTAATTGATCTACACAAAAGACATAAGTACTCTTTTATAGCATTGATGGAACCTTTTCAGACTCCAGCAATGGTTGATTAGTATAGAATGAGGTTGGGTTTTGATAATGCTTTTGCGAATAGGTCAGGAATGATTTGGATCTTTTGGAATCAGTTATGGGGAGACTCGGTGGTGAGTAATTCCTGGCAGTAAATTACCATGAAGTTCACAGTAGGGTCCAAAGACTTTTACATTACTTCTGTTTATGCAAGGTGTATAGCTCTAAAAAGATTGGACTTATGGGAAGAATTAGAAGAATTTGATTATCTAAATTGCCCTTGGGTGGTTGGGGGGGCTTTAATGTCATTTTATCGGAAGAGGAGAAGCTTGGGGGTTTAGAATTCACTCAAAGGGAAGCCATGGACTTTGCACAATGTATTAATGGATGTGCACTGGTAGAAGTCAGGTTTTCAGCCAGTATCTATACCTGGTGGAATGGTAGGACTAATGAGGAGAGTGTCTTTAAAATACTTGATAGGATTTTGGTGAATGAAATTTTTTTGGGATTGTTGTCCAATCATTGAAGCTCAACATTTGATCAGATAGGGATCAGATCATGCTCTAACATGTTGAGTGTCACATGGATGGAATACACATTGTGAAACCTTTCAGGTTTCTAAATTTTTGGTGCACCAACAGCACTTTTAAGGAGACAATTAAGCAGAATTGGCATCTAGACTTTATGGGAGAACCTTTTTTGTCTTGCATGCAAAACTAAAAAAAGATTAAAAAAGGGGGGTTTTGGCTTAATAGAGTAAGGCATGCTATGGAAATATTTTTAATCAGCAGGCCACCTTGCAAGATATTGTTAGGGTAAAGGAAGTAAGTCTAGAGATTGATCCTACTCCAGAGAACAGGGTAGAATTGAAAAAAAATTGAGGTTGAGTTGAAGAGATATTTGAAAATAGAAGAAGAATATTGGAGGGAAAAGTTGTAATGAAATGGTTTATACAGGGGGATAAAAATACAAAAAAATTCATTCCTTTGTTCGAGGCAAAAGAAGAAAATTGCAGCTTACTAAAATTATCACAGATTAAGGAGTTATACTTAATAACCCTACTGAGATAGGAGGGGCAGCAGTAGAGTGTTTCTCTAAATAGTTTTGGGAGGAGCATTCTAACCAGAATTTTGAAATGTTGAAACACATCCAAGTATGATCTCTGTTGTAGATAACCTTAAAATTGAGATGATCCTTAAAATGGAGGAGATTAAAACAACAGTTTTTGAATTAAGTGGAAGTAGTGTTACTAGAACAAATGGTTTCACAGGATTATTTTTCAGCATTGTTGGGAGATAGTAGGAGAGGATGTATGTAAGGTTGTCCAAACTTTCTTTTGTGGTCATGACCTACCTAGACATGTCACCCACACAAGCTTGGTCATTATCCCCAAGAAGGAAAATCCCAGATCATTCTTAGATCTCAGACCCATACTTCTTAGTTCCTTCATTAACAATGTTATTTCCAGAGTTCTTTATAGCAAGCTGACTGACCTGATACCATAAATTATATCCTTAAATCAGTTAGATTTTGTAAAGGGAATGAGTATTATAGAAAATGTGCTCTTGGCATAGGAGATAATTAGGGACATGAATAAGAGGAATGCACATGTCAACATTGTAGTGAAGCTATACATGGCAAAGGCATATGATAGAGTGTCCTGGATTTTCTTAACTAAAGTCTTAAGGAAGTCTAATAACTAGTATTTCATACTAGTTAATGGACAATCCTATGGCTTCTTCAAGTCTAACAAAAGCTTGAAACAATGTAATCCTCTCTACCCCCACACTCTTCATAATAGCAACAGAGGTTCTGTCAAGGGGATTAAATATTCTACTCATTGATGATAATTTCATTGGATATGGGCTTCCTAAGTGGAGTCCACAGATTAATCACTTGACCTATGTAGATGATACTATCCTATTCTACTCAGGAGATAAGAGTTCTATGATTAAAATGATGCATGTTCTCAATAATTATAAGGAGATTTCTGGTCAACTTATTAATAAATCAAAGAGCTATTTTTATCTCCACGAAAATACTCCTTTGCTTTATTATATAAAAATTAAAAAAAATGATAGGGATAAGGCAAGGTAACTTTTCTTTCACATACTTGGGATGTCCAGTTTTCTATGGGAGAAAAAAGAATATTTATTTTGAAGATTTAATCAAAAAAATATCCAGAAGAATTCTTTCCAGGTAGAATAAGTACCTCTCATTTGGAGGTAAAACTGATCCTCTTTAGGCATGTTCTTCAGTCCATGCCTGTTTATCTCCTATCAGCAATGAACCCCACTAAAGTTGTTCTGAAAAGGATTCATTTAAGCTTTGTTAAATCTTTCTGAGGTAACACCACTAATGAAAGGAGGAAGCATTGGGCCTAATGGGATGAACTGTGCTACCCTATGGAGGAAGGAGGATTGGGTGTCAGATCATTAATGGATGTTAACAAAGCTCTTATGGCTAAACTGTGGTGGAACTTTAGAACTGGAATAGGTACACACTAGGGAACCTATATGGGCAACAAGTATTGCAAAAAAGTACATCTTCTATTAGTTAATTGTATAGGTGCTTCACATGTTTGGAGAAGAATGATTAATATCAGGGAGGAGGTGGAGCCCTATATTTGGTGACAGATTAAAACAGGAGTTTCTAGTTTCTGGTTTGACAATTGGACTAGGCTAGAGCTCTCTACTATGTGTAAGGAGACTCAGCAAGAGAAGAGGAGATAGAGGTTAAAAGTCTGATTGAGCATAACAATTGGAAGACCCTAAATTGCATTCTCTAATTTCAGCAGAGGTGGCAGATTACATTTGCTCAGATATTCCCCCAAAAACTGAGAAGAGCAATGATAAGGCTTGGTGGATAGGTAGCTCAAATGAAAATTTTACAGTCCATTTAACCTATCAGATTGTTAGAAAGAGGAGAACCAAGACAGAATGGCACAGTCTTCTATGGTCCAAAGTCTTACCCATAAAATTTCATTCTTCCTATGGAGAGTATTCAATAGGAAAATTCCCACAAATTATATACTGAAATCTATGGGAATAACTATTATTTCTAAGTGTGGATGTTGTAAAGTAGGTGTGGAAGAATTAGTGAACCATTTTTTTCTAACATCTCCCATAGCTACTAAGCTATGTAAGCATTTTGCTATTTGTGCAAGTTACAAATTGGAAGGTAGAAATATGAAAGGGGCAGTCATAACTTAGTGGAAATTTACAACAATAAGAAGGTGCAGATCAATTCTTAATGTTGTCCCTGCTGTACTCATCCAGGAACTCTGGAAGAGAAGAAATTTAATTAGGCATGGCAAAGATGTGACTTATACATCTTTGTTCATAAGATCATGAAGACCTTACATCAGGTAATTTCCATAATGTTTCCATATTGAAACAACTTGCCTAGAAATTGGGTGAAATGTATGGACCTAATTCAAGGCTATAGACCAAAGTTGCATTACAAAATAGTTAAAGGGCAGGGCTAGTTTGGATCAAGTGTAATATTGGTGGAGCTTGTAAAGGAAACCCTGGCTCAGCTATATATGGATTTTGCATCAGAGATCATAATGGGAACCTCCTATATGCCGAGGCTTGTCACATTAGGGAGGCTAAGAGCTTAATTGTAGAAGCCTCTGCAATAAGGAATGCCCTAGGATACTGCAAGTCACAATGGTTTCAGAGTGTGATTTTAGAAACTGATTCTTTTAGTCTGTATAAAATCACAAGAAAGGAATGGAAGGTCCCACGGGAGATCATTAAAATGGTGAAGGATATTTGGAAAATCATGGAATGTTTTACAATGCAAGTCAAACATGTTTACAGGGAAGCTAATCAGTTGGCAGACTACACAGCAAATTTAGCACTTCCGATTAGTCATAAGCAGCGTTTCAATACATTCATAGATCTACCAAATTTGGCTAGGAGGATACCGAACACAAATAAGCAACAAATCCTTTTATTAGGATATCAACAAGACACAACAGCAAAATAAACGAGGCACATGCTAGCAGATAAAACATCAAAAACTGTATAGGCAAGCATATATACAATACAAAAGAGTAAAAGCATGTATACTAGCCTAACTAGCCTATTCAATACTTTCCTAAAAAAGATCAG
>DF358668.1:6771-30187 GCA_000787875.1 Solanum virginianum
ATCAGCAATGGAAGATTGGTAACTATATAGCTTGCACACCTGTCAAAACGAAATGACAGAAGTTTGTTCAATTTAATTGAGAACATAAACGTATGATAAAGTATTCATGTTACATATTGACACAAAAAAATTTGAAAAACATGTGCACATGTTTTCAAACGTTCATTATGTAAATAAGTTAATCACTTGAGACACGTCACTTCATTCTATTATGTATACCAGCCTCACAAATCATAAAATATTGCTCCAATTGCTGTTGATGTAAATAACTAAAAAGAAAGATACATTTTATGTGATTAACTTATCTATTTAGTTAGCGCTTGAGAATACATACAAAAACTATTCCAATATATAGGTTGGATGGTCTAACTGGGACACTTTATATGATCTTCAACTTGACTCGATCTATCCACATTGTGCACTGCTGTGGAGTTTGTTCCATCGAATCAGGCTGAGGTCAAGTTGGTTTCTGTTGATGAAATTCATTCACTCTATTATAAATTCACGCTCTTGAATGGTGATGGTAGCTAACTTGCAGCACAATGAACGAAATGAAAAGATGACGACAATTCAGATTTTTCTTTAGAAGGGGAGTTGCTTGGTGTTCTGCTTCAAACTTGTGCTAGCCGTTCTGACTCATTCCCTGTCATGTTTGGCTTCACTTCCAATGACTCCTTTAAGACAAATAGGGTAAAGATTACAAGTGGTTGATAAAATACTACATACTGTTCTGTTTGTTTCTTCTGTTTATCACAAGGATACAAAATTATAGAAGACTTCTTCAAATTATACAAGGGATTGAATAGTAGGTACCAAGTATTTGATCAGAACTGGGAATTAGCCACATGCCTAATCATTTGGTAAGTTACTTGGTAGATTTTTGAAGTGACCATATCTAGAAACTGGTGCAAATAAATTGTTCCGGTGTTAAATTATCCAGAGAACAAGTTTTCATGGTGCACTTCTATAATAAATCATCCAGATGATAGGTTTTCATTGTGCATTTCTATGATTATTCAAGTTGCAGACAACTTTCCAAACATTATAACAAAACACAGCTACAATTACTACTGCTACAACTTCAGCATCGAGTAATAAAAAATTTCCAGCATTGAACAGAGAAAGAAGACACAAATAACAACAACCACCTACCCATTGTAAGCTCACAAGTGTTGGGTCTGGGAGGATAGGATATAGGCCGACCTTCCCGAACCTTTTTGTTGGGTAGAGAGGTTATTTTCAACAGCCTCGACCTCTAAGGAGACCATGTTCAGGAAAAAAAAGATGATTCGTAATAACAATATTTTGAAGAAGCAAAACATTCCGAGATTCGCGATTTAGACAAGAGCAGAACAAACGCAACACTTGTCTTCAACTACTGTAAAAATTGTCCACTTTTAGTACGACAATTGCCAGCTCCTCAAGATAATTTCTTTAACATAATTGTTTACTCCGCACAAACAATCAAAAAGCAGAAAGAAATTTAGTGCACAATTACGTATTAGTACTATAATTTATTACAATGTCAATATGACTCATACCCAAAGAGGACAAACTTCAAACCAAACCGGTAATTCTTCTCTCTCAATAAAGCAAGCAAAATTTCAGGCGGTGTATGCCAGTTTGAATTACGATGTGATACCAAAAGCCACTCAGCGTTAAAATAAACTAGGATTTACCCGATAATCGGAAAAGGAATACCAAAAAAACCGAAACTTTGAGGTTCTCAAGCGACAGTAACTGGCTGTTGTTTCGAGGGCTCAACTTGTTTCTTAGAATCTCCGAGGAAATCTTCGAGATTATATATAACGGTGATATAGAGGGAACAACTAGGGCATCGAGCGATCTCTTCCCCCATCTTCAGCTCTTCTTTTGTGATTTGGAATAAGTCACCGCACGGACAAGGATATGTGAAAGATTGAAGCTCATCGTTCCACTCCATGTCCTCAATCTCTACGTCGTCGTAAGACATCCTCGCTTGTTAATTTCTTCCTTTTCTTAGAGATTAGGGTTTTCTGTGCGGGAACTTGGTCGAGGATATAGAGTCCGGTCGTCCAAGTTGATTGGGTTTTAATTAAAGAAAGAAAAGCGAAATTGTACCAGACGTCCTTCTAATAACTTAGCGAAAATGTACAACATGACCTTGAACATTAGTAAATTGCCATTTCAGCATGGTTAACTTTGAGCAATATGGTAAATTTATGAGCAAATTTCATAAATTGTAAATATAATATTTCATAGTTATAGTTTTGATAATTATAATTCGTAGCTATAATTATAGTAGTATTTGTATAATTCGTGCAACAATTATATATGTTTGTATAATTTATTATACAATTCGTAGGTTTTATTTGTATATTTCGCTATACAATTTGTCCATAGTATTTATAACAGTTAAATATTTGTCGCAAGCCATAATTAATTTAAACTATAATTATATTAACTAATTAACTAGTATATGTTTACTTATTTGCATAATTTTTTTAAAATATAATATGTAACATTAATCTATCTTATGGGGTTCGATTCCAAAATTTGATTACGTTAAGTTTGTTCTGAAAAATTCTTTTTTTTTTTTATGAAGGACATTCATTTTTCTGCAACTTTGTGTAGGTAATAAAAGCAAACTTCATTTTTATTTTTTATACCTAAGAAGTTTTAATTTTTATACTTCAAACCCTTGATAGATTTGAAGATGTCATTTTGTCATATTAATTTATCTTAATTTTTCTTTTCTTTTTTATATGCATCCAAAAATAAAATACTCATCGCCAAGAAATGTCTTGCAATCGAATTCAATTCTTAGGCATGACAAAATTTTTGATAGAAAGCACAGGCAGACCTAGATTTAGAATAATCGAACTCTAACCAAGCTTGGTTGGTCTAGTGGGTTAGCTCACTAGGTCGCTTAAGCAAGTGTCGGAGTTTCGATCCCCGTCTTGTGCATACAACAACTAATTGACCAGTGATAAACCTTAAATAGAGCTCAAATCCACGGAGAATTAATTTTAAAAAAAAAATTGAACTCTACTGTGGTACTGTTTGAAAAAAAATACTCATACTTTATCATTTGGCTAGAGGGCAGAGGCGAGAGCTAAGCTTCTTTTTTCAGCAGCAACTGGGCGCTGTCCTACAGGCGGCAGCGACAATGAGAAGTGTGGAAGGTCTCAGAAGCGCCAAATTTTCTTCACTTTCACTCCGGCCTTTCTCTACGCTTACTCTATCCAAATCCACGTCTCCGACCATTCCTATGACTGCCGATGTTCTTCAAGAATCAGTCATTTCTTCTCAGTGGCAATTCATCAAACACATTAAGGGAGAGCTAAATCCCACCTTAATTTCAGTCACCCTTCCAAACCTTCGTTCATCTCCGGACCGAGTACTCACTTTCATCGAAAATCTCAGTCCCAATTGCTTAGACGTTTCCTGTTATTGCCTTGCAATTTCAATACTCTCTCGTCTCCCCTCGCCCAAACAAGCCACTCACCTTCTCAAGAAAGTGATCAGCTCTCGCTTGGCTTCACATAATGAGATTTTTGATGGGCTCGTGAGTGCTCGGGAGAAGCTGGAGATAAAGAGTTCAATTGTGTTGGATTTACTTGTAAGGGCGTTTTGTGAATTGAAGAAGGGCGAGGAGGCGTTAAAGTGCTTTTATTTGATGAAACAGAAGGGGATTTTGCCAAAGGTAGAGACTTGTAATGATTTGTTGAGTCTTTTTCTTAAATTGAATAGGACCCATTTGGCTTGGATTGTGTATGCTGAGATGTTTAGGATGAAACTGAATTCTACTGTATGTACGTTTAATATAATGATCAATGTTCTGTGTAGAGAAGGCAAGTTGAAGAAGGCAAAGGAATTCATTGAACACATGCAGTGTTTAGGGGTTAAGCCGAATTTAATATCGTATAATACTGCAATTCATGGTTATTGTTTGAGGGGGGATATTGAAGGAGCAAATAAGATTTTTGAGACGATGACAGCCAAAGGAATTGAACCTGATTCATACACGTTCAATTCTCTAGTTAGAGGGATGGTGAAAGAGGGGAGGGAGAAGGATGTCTCTTCCTTGTTAGAGAAAATGAGGTCGTTTGGGTTGATCCCTACAGCTGTGACTTACAACACTCTGATAGATTCATGCTGCAGTAAAGGGGACCTAGAAAAAGCATTTTTTTACCGGGATGAGATGGTTAATATTGGTATCCTGCCAAGTGTTGCAACCTATAACTTGTTGATCCATGCATTGTTTCTTGATGGTAGAATGACAGAAACTGATGATTTGCTGAAAGATATGTTGGAGAGGCGAGTATTTCCTGATGGTATTACATATAACATATTGATCAATGGCTATTGCAGGGAGGGAAATGCAAAGAAGGCATTTAAGTTTTATGATGAAATGTTGAGTAGGGGTCTTCAGCCAACGATTGTCACTTATACATCACTAATCAAAGTCTTGGGCAAAAGGAACAGGATGAAAGAAGCAGATGATTTGGTTGTTGAAATATTGCGGAAAGGGATGTTTCCAGATCTAATTATGTTCAATGCATTGATTGATGGCCATTGTGCTAATAATAACGTCGAGCGTGCTTTTGATACATTGAACGAGATGAATAAAATGAATGTTCAGCCTGATGAAGTTACCTACAATACTTTGATGCAAGGGTATTGTAAGGAGGGTAAAGTTGAAGAAGCTTGTAAGCTTCTCGAAGAGATGAAGGGAAGAGGAATTAAACCTGATCATATCAGCTATAACACTCTAATCAGTGGGTATAGTAGGAGAGGTGACATGGATGATGCATTCAAAGTACGTGATGACATGTTAAGTGCAGGGTTTAACCCCACTCTTCTCACTTACAATGCTCTCATACAAGGTTTGTGCAAAAAGCAGGAAGGCCTACTTGCTGAGGAACTTCTCAAAGAAATGGTTAGTAAAGGCATTACTCCTGATGATAGCACTTACCTTGCTTTGATTGAAGCGATTGGTGATGTTGATAGTTTCTTGGGGAGAAAATACACATCATAAGGTGTCTTGTCATGGTTTTGTTTACACATACAGATAGAGAACCCCAAGGAAGAGATAGTGTCTATTGTGGTTAATGATGGTTATTAGGAAAATATGAGAGATTTGAATTAATAACAAAAGCATGGTGGTAGTTGTGATTTCCATAATGCTGAGAATTCCTTGGTGATTTTTGTATAAAAGGGGACCCGTGTGGCTTGAAATACCTACTCACAGTTTTCTGATCAGATCGACATCTCAGTCCAGCTACATAGCCAGTCAGTCACGCACTGGTTCACTGCCCCATAGATTTTGCCCGAAAGAGACTATGTTACTGTATTCCATGCATATTTTGCAAATATTATATCCATGTGCTTTAACCTGTTGTGCATCAATGACCACTGGCTGATCTAAAGAGAATGGAAATTATGGTGACATTGCTTTTGAAAAGGCATTACTCAAAGTCTGGTTTTGTGAGACTTCAAGTCCTCTGTAATCTCAAGCACTCGAGTCACATAGGCTTATTGATCCAGCTGTTATCCTGAATTTAGTCATTTTCTCGAAATTAATTTCAGGTTGTGAAGAAGTGTAAGTTTGGATCATTAATAAAGACCTGCTATTAAAGAATTGTAGTAATTGGTTCTCTTAAGATGTCTGGTTTTGAAGAAATTTAACTTTTTTATTGGATATCAAATATTTTAATCTCCCGGTACTAGGGTATGTCTGAGATTTTTCAAGTACCGTGTGCTAAGAAGGCATGATAATTATTTCGGGGACTAATGAAAAGAAAAACATTTTGTCCGTGTCATTTTAGCAAAAATTACGTTCATTTTTTCCACTACACGTGATATTCATATATTGGGTAGCCACTGAAAAAATAAACAAAACAACGATAAGTTGTCTTGTCCAGTGGACGAACTTACTCAAAAGTCAGAATTGCAATCCGGCCAAACTTATCTTAAGAAAAAAAAAAATGAAACCCAATTAAGTGGGAAAATACCTAAATACCATGCGGCCATAAGGATTCCAAAAGAAAATTTTGAAAAGACTACTTGTTTAAAGAGATTTGGTAAGTTCTTAAGAATGTCTTCAAATTATTTCCAAATTTGACCAGATTTGTGGAACGATAGGAGTATAAATAAATTTCAAATTTCAAAAACTCATTTTTGTCCTTCTTCAAATTTGAACTAAAATCATGAAGATAGCAGATTCAATAAAGTTTTAAGGTTCAAGTTGTTTTCGTCTCGAGATCCAGGAAACACAATTAAAAACTTCACTTCTTTTTTAGTTTACTCAACTGGTTTTCCTTTTCCTTCTAGAACAACTCAGATAGATAGTTGTGACCACCAACTGCAATCCCCTTTTAGTAAAGATCTGTTTTGCCACATGGCTCGATTCTCATCAAGAAACAGATGTTCATACCCTTTACTTGTTTGTAGCTTGATGGGGTTCTTTGTTTTGCTTCATTTCTCATCTTTAGGTAGTTACAAAGGTGTTCAAAAAGGGCAGATTCAGGAAACATATGAAGAGTTGGAGGAGATCCAAGTTCCTCAGCCAAAAGGAAAGCAATCCTCACAAGCCAACATGCTAATTGATGAATTCCTTGATAAGTCTTCTAAACTCAGGCCCATGTTTTTTCCTGACAAGAGTACTAGCATAGACCCTAGAAAGAATACTAAAGATGACACCTTTTACTATTACCCTGGGAGAATTTGGCTAGATACTGATGGACATCCTATTCAAGCTCATGGGGGTGGAATTCTTTATGACGAAAGATCAAGAATGTATTATTGGTATGGTGAGTACAAGAATGGCCCTACTTATCGAGCTCCCGGAAAGAATGTAGCTCGGGTAGACATCATTGGTGTTGGCTGCTACTCTTCTAAGGATTTGTGGACTTGGAAGAATGAGGGTATTGTACTAGCTGTGGATGAACATGATGAGGATCATGATCTTCACAAGTCTAAAGTATTGGAGAGGCCTAAAGTGATCTACAATGAGAAGACAGGCAAATATGTAATGTGGATGCACATTGATGATTCAAATTACTCCAAAGCCTCTGTTGGAATTGCCATAAGCAATTCTCCTACTGGTCCTTTTCAATATCTATACAGTAAAAGGCCTCACGGTTTTGAAAGCAGAGACATGACTTTGTTCAAAGATGACGATGGTAAGGCATATGTCATTTACTCCTCTGTGCACAACAGGGAGCTTCATATTGGCCTTCTTGATCAAGATTATGTAGATGTTACTAATGTTATGTCAAGGGTCCTCGTGGGGCAGTATAGAGAGGCTCCAGCCTTGTTCAAGTACCAAGGAACTTACTACATGATCACATCAGGATGCAGTGGTTGGGCGCCAAATGAGGCACTGGCTCATATGGCTGAATCAATTATGGGTCCATGGGAGACTATAGGCAACCCATGTATAGGAGCTAACAAAGTTTTTCGAGTCACCACATTCTTTGCTCAGAGCACATATGTGCTCACCATTTCTCCTGGTTCGTTTATTTTCATGGCAGATCGCTGGAATCCAGATGATTTGGGTGAATCTAGATATGTATGGCTTCCTTTAACTGTGGAGGAATTAGTGGACAGTCAACGACCAAGAGTATCTATCTTTTGGCACAAAAGATGGAAGCTCCTTAAACATCCAGTATAGAATGTTTATAGTTTTCTCATCATAGAACAAGTTTACTAGCTTTCCGTGGAGTATTAGTACTAATGTGAAGTGATACAAGATATCTATAAGAATAATTTGTTGCCTTGTAACTTGCATTACATACAATTTTATGCCCACATATTTCAAGATGTATGATTGCAACTTCTTATGTCTTGTCAAGCAACCAAAAACTATCTCTAACTTAAGGACACAGAAAAAAAAACTATTTTTTCATCAGTCTGCAACCCAACTTGTAATTTGGTGAGCTTTTGAAAATGATCTTCTTCTTTTTTCCCATTTTTCCTCGATCTTGAAGTAAGAGTAGAATTTCATTTCATAACAGGTGAAAATCTTGTCAGGCAACACATAACATACAGAAAGAAGATTATACAACTCATAGTTTATTAGTTTAACATATATATCCAAAACAAATCAATTCTACATCAAAACAGACGATTATAGAAATTAAAAAGAGAGTGAATCTTGATGCAGGAAAAAGAAAATGTTTAACGGACCAAAGTTTCATTCAGATTCCTCTATAGTAGCTTCAAGTCGGAGGAGGACGAATCCAACAGCAACCCCAACAAGAACCAAACCAGGAATAATGGAAGCAATCCTGAAAATCTCAAGAGCAGCATTGCAGGTAGCAGACAAAGCTCCACCACCATTGCCTTTTGATGATGGGGTTCTCAATGAGTTAACAATCTTTGCAAAAGATTGTTCAGTGGACACAGGGAGGCCTAATGAGGTAACATGGTCATTTGCCTTTAGCCCTTCAAATGAATTCAATCCTTTAATGTACTTCACTTTGGTTCCTTTCTGGAAAGATTTTCTGCCTGTTCCTATAATGGCTGCTGAGCTTATTGTTGTTGCAGAGAATGTTGTCATTGTTGCCATTGTTTTCTGACCACCAACCTATACAAAAACTGTGAAGTTTTAACAAGCTTATACAGAATCTTAGAGAAGAAAGAACTAAAAAGATTGGATTTTTACCTGGTTGTGATGGCTTGTGGAGTGCTCTAAGTTTGCCAAAATAGAGAGATAATAAAAGGGTGAACATGGGATATGGTTTTTTGTGAGGTGAATATGAGAGCAATGGATAAGGAGTGTGTTGAGATGGTTGGCTGACAAAGAAAATTGGATGAGGCATCTTATAACTCATCAACTTGTAAAACTGACCAGAAAAGTGGGTGGGCCATGGTCCTTTTGTCCAAATTTAGCTAAAGAAGCAGCAAAATTGACTTCTTTCTCATTTCTTTACTTAAAATTGTCATGGAGATATTTTCAATAATTGAAGAACAACTCACAAATGATATGTAAGCATTTAGATCAAACTTTGCCACACCCCAACCCAGCATTTAATACTGAAGAAAACCAAATAATAGTTGTACATTCAAATGTAAATAAACCAGACTTTAGTCTTAACACCATTCAATAGGCTTTAATTGTCAGAATTATTACTACAGAAACTAGATAAGTCTTCAATATTGGTCAAACAAACACCACTACTAGTTACAAGTTCACTGTTTGGAAACTGATCACTCACTATGGAGAACTTGAACTTGCAAGTAAATGCCTCTTTTGCCTCTTCCTCTCACGAATTCACAAATGCACCTATCATCTTTTTCCACAAGGTTCCACCTACATAAGCTGCGCCATCCGCCAGTTAGCCATATTCTACCATCCTTCCACTTCTTGATTTTTGTGTCAAATTCTCTGCCAGCAGAGTCGCGAATGGTCATGCTTGAAGGGAGTTCAAGTTTGTAATCTCTCAGTACATCAATTGGAATGTACTGCAATTCGGAAAAAACGACTTTGTTAAAAGAGAACTATAAGATTGAACTATAAAATAATAGAATTTATTGCCATAGATTGTTATTCACCAGTTGATCTCTCCTTTTTGCTCGAATTTTTGCTACAAAGTAAGGATTCTTTGGCTGAGTTGCACGTCCACTTTTGAATATATCTGCACCATATTGGTCCGGGACATCCCTCACCGTGCAAGTAGTGACTCTTTTGCATCCAGCTAAATCAAGAAAGTTAACTGGTCAATATCACAAACAGAAATGTAATGAGAACTCAATTATATTCCATATGTTTCATTTTACATGGTGGTATTTATTAAATATGGACTTTAGAATAAAAGAAGACTTTAGGCACATATCAAAGTGTTAAAAATGAAATTTAACTTTATTCTTCTCTGCTGTTCCAAACAGTGCCCTTAGGCACGTTTTGTCAACAAATTAAGCAACCGAATCTTTTTAAAACTTCTAGTCTTAAACATTTCGTGATATTTATATGACTACAAGATCATGTACAGATCCAAACATGCAGTTTTTGCAGTAACATACTACCAAGAAAAGAATAGATTGTGTATAAAATGAAGCAGATGAGTAAACATAAAGATCTTTAATTTGTGTCCACCTTTTGAACGTGGTGCCTTTTTCTTAAATGTGCCAGCCCTCTCATTCTCCTCTTCCTCCTCCTCCTCAGTTTCTTCCTCCTCTTCATCATCATCATCATCATCTTCTTCTTCTTCTTCTTCTTCCTCCTCTTCCATGTCTCTGGTCACATCAACTATGGATTAATCAAATGGAAATATACCAGACTTTAGTCTTAACACCAGTTAATAGACTTAATTGCTACAAACATGAATACAAAGTAGAACAGTTTCCAATTTTGTCAACAAACAGCAGCACTTAGTCTTCAAAATTGTCAACTTATGGCCAAAAAAATTTAAAATGCTATGTTAAGAAGCAGCAGTAAACTGGTTCTTATACTTCTCATTGGGGTTGGAAACTGATCCATCATGGAGAATTTGAACTTGCAAGTAGAGGCCTTTTTTGCCTTTTCCTTTTACAAATTCACAAATACACCTGACATCTTTCTCCACAAGATTCCACCTACAAAAACTGTGCCATCCTCCAATTAGCCATATTCTACCATCCTTCCAATTCTTGAGTTTTGTCTCAAATTCTCTGCCAATAGAGTCACGAATGGTCATGCTTGAAGGGAGTTCAAAATTGAAGTCTTTCATCACATCAATTGGAACGTACTGCACTTAGGAAAAATAACTTTGTTAAATGAGAATGCAAATAAGATTGAACTAAAAAAATCGTTCACTAGAATAGTTATAAGCTTTTAATTACAAGTTGATCTCTCCTTTTCGCTCGTATTTTTGCTATAAAGTAAGGATTTTTGGGCTGAGTTGCACGTCCACTTTTGAATATATCTGACCTAAATTGGTCATGGCGATCCTTGTGAGTAGCGGCTCTTTTGTATCCAGCTGAATCAAGAAAGTTATCTTGGTCAGGTTCACAAATAATAGATGAAAACTCAGAGATACTCCATACGTTTCATTTTACGTGGTGGTATTTTCTTGAACATAGACTTTATGAAATAAAGAAGACTTTTGAACATATCAAAAGTAACTCGATTTGTCAACGAACCAAATAACCGAACCTTTAAAAAACTCTTTAGAAATTATAATCTTAAACATTTCATGAAATTAATACAACTTCAAAGATCATGTGCAAATACATAAAGATGTCATTTTTGCGGTAACATACTAATAAGAAAAGAATTGAATCGCATATACAATAAAATAGAGGAGTAGATATAAAGATCTTAAATTTGTGTCTACCTTTTGAAAGTGACACCTTTTTCTTATATGTGTTGGGCCTTTCATTCTCTTCTTCCTCTTCCTCTTCCTCTTCCTCTTCCTCCTCCTCGTCTTCATATTCCTCCTCAGTTTCTTCCACGTATCTACGTTTTGAACGTGAAGCCTCACCCATCTTTACTAAGGCTTTTTCCATCATCACAGTAGAAGTTGCACTTCTCTTTAACACCAAATCTTTAGAGCTAGAGTTAATTTACTAAGGCATATATGAAGAAGGAAAATAAAAGAGTGCAATAATGTCCTCATAAAGTTTCAGTCTTACCCCTACATTACTATTATTTTCAGAATTCATAGTTTCCTTACAAAGTTATCACGTAGCAATGAAGAATGAAGATAAGATGCAAAATTAAATACCAAAAAAAGTATGTAGATGGAGAATTTTTCCAAAAGAAGATTAAGGAAAAAAGTAGTAGAAGTTAATTGTGATTTTTTAAAAAAACAAAATTTGGAATGTGGGACAGGACCACCTAGACTAATAAAGAAAACAGCTAAAACTAGCACCTGCAATTCATAAAAGGATTGAAAAATTAGTAAACTATACAGAGCAATTTGTGTTGCACGCAAAAACACAAATTTTTATGGCGTTCACATGTGATACAATATAAATGCGTGACATGTATGTTGTGTATATAAGCTCTGTATGTTTCCTCCTTTTGATTAGCAACTCTATGGTTAAATTGTATGATTTAATATGAGTAAGTATTTTCTTGAACATTTCAATCATAAATAACTTTTGAGTATAGAATTTGGATTTAACTCATATGCAGGGTGTTGGAAATCCTATGAAAAATACCTTGTTCACAAGCACTTGTACAGAATTCACCAAAGCTTGAGACGTGTCAAAAGACATTATCCTTAAAAATATTTCATCTGTTATAAGTGTATCATCTGAATTCAACAAGCTCTTCTAGTACAACAATAAGGAGCCAGAATCTCTCATCATTATATTATAGAATATAGAAAAGAGGAGTCTCTCATCATTTTTCTTCTCCTAAAAAGAATGGACTAACAAATATATAGGAGTAATGGACTTAATTAGTGAAACGGTTAAAGAAAGAATAAAGGTTAAGGAATAATGACAAAGAATTAATACCATCAACAAATATAAATGACAATGAAGAGAAATGATCTGTTATGATCATTCAACAAAAGCAACGGTTGAAGATATGTAATTCTCCTACGATAATGAATATATTAAGAAACATATAATGACTAATTAAGGGTATAGTTAATATGAATGATACGACCCTTCTGGATGAAGTCAAAGAACAAATCTAGACAATAATGTAACAAATATTTACACAATCAAGTAATTTAAAAGTTAACATACATATACACTAAAAGTAATTTATATTGAGTGTGAGATAATATTGTAAGAGAGTAAATACATAAAATAAAGACCATTTTTTAAAAAGAGAAGTGCTCTTATTGGTGGAGCTTTGAATTTTTCAAATAATTTGGAGTTGTTTGAGTTATACGATGTTGTTAGGTTGTCGTATATTCTAGAGGGGACAAGTCAAAAGTTATATTGATGGATCGTTTAAGGTTATATGTCTTAATTCTCCTTAAAGAGAAAGACATATATATCCGTGCTTCAGCTTAAATGTTTATTTGTATTTTATGATATTTTCTCCAACAAATTATATATTAGATGAACAGTGAAATACATAACAAATTCAGTATTTTGCAAGTGAAGTCATGGTTATTCCAAGTTTTCCAACCAGAATCTTGAAGTGGACCAGAAATGGTTTAACATTCCAATGTAAATAAAGGAAAAGGAAAACAAAGTTATCCATGCTAAGCAGCTACAGAGTTCAGATTCCAACATAATAACATCAGTTCATAACTAAGAATTTATGCAGCAAGTTTCAACAGAGATTCCGAAGGATCTTCGAAAACAGAAACGTTCAATTCATTTGCAGTGACAAGCTGAAAAACACAGACATGTCCTTCCTTAAGCTTGTTATCAATCACAAACTGTTTCCATCCTCCACAGAAAGCGTGATATCCTTTTTGTGTAATACAATTCACTTTCCACCTTTTTCCTTCTGAATTACGGAGGACAGCTGTTGTCTTATTGCCTGATTTTGAAAGTTGTTCAAAGAAGGATCTTGGAACATACTGCATTAGAAGTATTTGGTTACATACATTTTACACATTTCATAGCTTAGTGGTCACCAAAACTTGATTTAGTTCAAGAAAACACTTACCAAGAAACAGGACGACCTTTTCACGTTGTAGCCTTTCAAACATTTCACAAATTGAGGAATCTTTGAAGTGAGAAGGTCCTCTGCTTTCTCAAGTGCAGCTCTTTTTCTTGGAATTTCATGGTCTGTGGCATTTTCATGAGTCTGTTTGGAACTGTAAGGGCATCTTTGTGGCCTTTTACGCTTGCTGCCTCCATCATACACTGAAGCTTGTTGATTTTTTACCATGTTTGTTGAGTTGACTTGTCTCTCCAGTCCATTGTTACTGAAAATTCTTACTGTGAATTGCATATCGCCATCGTACCTAAACACGAGACATTCCCCATCTTGTAGTTGGTTATTTTTCTGAAATTTCTTCCAGCCCTTGTGTATAAGCAAACCATCTTCATCAGAGTGTAGTTTCACATTCCAACTGCCTCCAGAAAGACACTTAAGGGTGGCTTTATCAGGGGATTCTTCTGATATATGCCTAAGAAAATGGGCTGGGATTCTCTACAAATTAAACATCAACTACTTCATCAAAAAGAAGAAAAATGTTCAAATTGAAGATTACTTGTAAAATGATGCAGAGCTTTACCAGTTCATCAGTGATTGTGGGGCAAAAAATCTTGTAGAAAACTGCTCTTTTATCTATCTTCAATGAGGGCTCTTCCATCATATCAATTTCAGTTTGTACGATCCCAAAATTAATTACAGAAAATCAAGACACTGATGATCAACAATTTGAAATTGGATGGAACGTCGGTTTAGGATTAAACGGATGGATGAAGGGTATTTATGAGTTACTTTCACTTTGTTAAGGTATTCTTTCGTGTTTTTCGTTTAGCATATATGAAAAAGGAAACTAAAACAGAATTTTTCAAATAATCACTCTAGGAATATTATTAGTAAAATTATGTTGTCAATTCATTTTATTTTATTTGTATTTATAAAGTTACTCAACTTGTCTGTAGCTACATTTTCTTCAAAATAACTCTAGTAGGATAAGACAAAAAACTTGGAACAACCGTAATTGAAAAATACAACAACAATATACCCAGTGGAATTCCACAACTGGGGTCTGGAGAGAGTAGAATGGGATCCTCGTCTCAAAAACCCATAAGTAGAATAAACTACATATGACAAAAAGGAAAGGAAGGGAATAGAAAGAGTGACTAAAAACGAAAAACACAGTATGTAAATACGATAAATTTAACATACATACGAAAGATCGTGACAAACATGATATAAAACAAGATTACTGCTGCTACCCCACTATATCCCAAGGCCAGACACCCACCTAACCCTACCAACCAATTAGCCTGCTACTCTAATTCATCATTTCTTAAAATTTTCTTCATTTCAAGAATATTTACTTTTCCTCTTTTAATTTTTGATAACTTTACTACACAATTTCACCAAGTAACTATTTGAGAAATTTAATCCTAGTGCAATAATGTTCTCTTGAAAAGATTCAAAAATTAAGAGTTCCCATATTAAGTTATCACATAGCAATGAAGAATGACATAAGATGCAAAATTTAATACCAAGAAAAGTATGAAGATGGAGAATTTTCCCAAAAGAAGACAAAGGAAAAAAGTAGTACAAGAAGTTGATAGTGAATTTTCTTTAATAGAATTTGGAAGGTGGGGACAGGACCACTATAATAATAAAGGAAAAACTGCTAAAAATACTGTGTGCAATACATGAAAAGATTGAAGAATCAGTGAACTATACAAAGCAAACTGATGGCTTGACGCAAAAATATAGCACTTGGTAATTCTTTTAATGCAACACATATTTGGTATATAAAACTTTCATAAGTTAAAGTGTTAAACCATGGTTAACTGATATGTTTCCTCCTGTAAATTTGTAACTTCATAGTTATATCATGTGATTAAGTACATATATTGACATATAAAAGAATTTTATGCACTAAGAAACGCTTAGGAACTCAATGCTAAAGTATCTTTAAAATTAAGTGCAAGTACATATCTACACTAAGCATGGTTTGATAGCCTTAAAAAAGTACATCAATAGAGAAAAATACAAAATAAAAACTTCTCAATGGCAACAACACCACACCCCGTGCAAATGATTTCTCAATGGTAAGAGCAAAAATTGGATTCATCATGAAGTACATTTAGTCATCCGCCCGATGACCTATATCATCGGGGTGGTGGTTTGAAATGAATATACAAGACTGCACACCAAAAACCGAACAACTATACAGATTCTAATACACACTTTGTACAATGAGAAGCAAAAGTAGAGCATTTGCTGCTACCCGTGGCACTCCATAAAGAATTTCCAGCACCTTAAGATCCTAGATCACCAAAAAAAAAAAAAAGGCAAAATCAAGTCACTAAGTTCCCCCATCCGCCGCCCCAGCCATAGATCCGTTCTCCCTCCCAACTTATCTGGAGAATTTTGAGGTAATAGGCAGAGTCCAGTTAAAAGAGCTCATTGACGTGATTACTGAGGGAAAAAAAATGCAGCCTATACAGGTTGAGCATGTGCCTTCTCATGGATATCCTTCACAAGATCCCTCAGCTCAGGGAAGACTGATATAAGTACAAGTTCGAGGACACCATATGTAAGCTGCTTTAAACAGATGGTAGACTGCACATTACAAGAGAATTGTTGTTGTTAGTTTGGCGGAAAACATGTACTCCCTCCGTTCACTTTGAGTTGTCAAAAATTTCCTACTTTGATTTTCAATTTTACTTGTCAGTTTTGACAAATCAAGGTAGGACAAAAAAAAAAGTCTCATCATACCCTCAACTTATTGTCATTGAGTTACTGACTTTGAAAAATATAGTGAATGGACCCCTATCAGTTGATAGGGGTAAAATGATAAACTTACTGTACCAATAATTATTTTCTTAATAAGTGTGCCTAGTCAAAATTTGACAACAAAATGTGAAACAGAGGGAGTAATAGGAAACCAATGTTCTCACAGAGAGGTCTTACCTGAAGGAAATAATACAAATCCCTAGCACAACGCCCGTATTGCTTGTGCCCAATTAAGCTGACCAAAGTGGCGGGAGCACCATCTAAGAATTTAAAGAGGAACTAGTTAATAATTTCTTCCTTGGCCCTCTCAAGGCTGGGTTGCTATAAACCCCAACTGTGTATAGTTCATGCCCTGTGCATCCCAACCCCACCTCCAAACCCCAAATAATAAATGCAGAATGGCAGGGCAACAGAAAGCACAGGGTCGGATTGGTTTTGGAGAAATTGAACATCTAACCCAGCCTAAATGAACATGAACCACCCCAGTGGAAGCATGGAAATTGTGTGTGAATCAAAAAGTGTAAGACATCTAATCCCCAGAAAATAATAGCTTCTAGACAACTGTTACAGGCACCGACACCAACTAGCTGAAGAAAGACTATTACAGTTTGAAAACAATTTAAAAGAAGCACCAAGGGCCCATGAATTGTTTTTAGTTTTGCAAAGTCAATTACATAAATGACAAGTAGAGAAGTCAAGGAAAACATCTTATTTTAACGAACTTCCATTCATAAAATAGGTAAGAAGTAATGTTGGCAATTCAAGCACAAATGAGAGCCACTTACCATAGAGCATCTTTTTCACATCACTTGCCCTACGAGTCGCCTCAAGCTGTTCCTCAAAAGATCCTGCCTTAGAAACCTTACTTCCTCCAGGTTGTTTCGCGCTACGAACAGATCCTTCATTTGGTTCATTGCTGGTTTCAACAATATTCCTTAATTTTATGAAGAAAGTGCCATTGGGCCAGAGAATCTAGCAATGCAATCAGCAACAAAACCAAAAAGTCACTTCCAAATAATCCTTCCGCATAATTCCCTTATTTTATTATCTTAAAAGTAGCGCAATGATGACACATCAGAAAGTTTGCAGAAAGCCCACAACCAAAGGAATATCAGGACGATATTACTCAAGTTCCATACATAATGAGTGTAGTTTGGTCCACTGTTTTAGTTGACTAAACCACATTATAAAGCTTATTTCTCAAACAACGAAAAAAGAAACTACCATATATAGCTCACTGATGAATATAAAAGTGCATACATCTACATTTTGTGTGGCAGCACAACTTAACGTTCTTCCCCCTGACACTAGTTTCCAAATGCACAGTCTTTCCATCAAATATCTATTTTCATACATGCCACGTCAAGTTCAAAATAATATGCAAGAAATACTATTAGACATAAGTGCAGCAATTGTAGATGGTAGACTTTGAAATCTAATAAGGAACAGAATTAGCTGAAGTGACATGCTAAATGAATCACACACTACAATAACATCAAAATAATTAAGTTTGTTACACCAATGATCAAGATCGAATTCTGAAACATCGACGAAGTGCCACATGCATTTATTTTATAAAGAACTCTCAAGGGGGAAATCCAGTGTTGTAAAAATGATTTGAGGCGTAACATGTCATAACTAACAAAAAAGGAACCTGCAATAAGATTTCCTAAAAATGACCATGCATCATTGTCCTTTTTGTAATTCCAAACTATTTCTCCACTTTTTTTTCCCTGTATTTCTCTTCACCAATCAACAGTTTTTCTCCATTTTGTCATCTACTTAATGCAATCTGTAAATACGGTAACTCCAAAGCAGAAGCCAAGAAAAATTTGCTTCAAAGGTAAGCAATTAAGTTGGAAAAGTGACAGTAAATGCTTACATCTTGAACCCATTTAATTCCCTCAGCAATAACATCCTCTCTCCGTAGCCAATGAATTTGCCTTAACAGCCAATCATCAATAGCATCCTCCATCATTAACTGCATAATTTCCTTTGATATCCAAAATACCTGTCTTCTGCGCGAAAAAAAATGCCTTTGTTAGAGGCCCGTTAATGATGCCATGTCATGGCAATAATACGAATACAAGATATCTACCGTTCAGGGTTTTTCTAACCTACTGCAGAGGTGTGTTAGGTTACACCCTCCCCATTTTCTAATTTCCTTAAATGCCCTTGCCATCTCATTAATATTAGTCTTTTGGGGCCTTTTTCTTGCCTCGCCATAAATCCCTTGATTCACCTAAATGTCCGTACTTTTTATTTTTCCAGATTGGTAGCTTTAGTCCTCTCTCTTCGATCTTTGATATTTCTCAAACAATCAAAAGAAAGGAGTTTGTCAATAATTTGCCATTCGAGTTTAGAGTAAATCAAGAACAACGAGCAATCAGGATGATAGAGATTTTATTAAATTTAACACTTCTTTTGTACATCCATTGAAGAGAAATGTATAATCCAACAGTAAAATTCAGCTCACTAGAAACTATAAAACTAGAGCCCATCAATCAGAAGGCTCAAAGAAAAAGGCAAAAAGCAAATCTTCAAATGGAAAATCTTAATCTGATAGCTTGGCATAAGCACTCTTTGAGAAAGGCAAAAAGCATATTTAACGCATAATCTGATCAACAAAATGGAAGTGTACAAATTCTTACCTCCATTAATGACACTGTAAATGTTGGAAGAAGACTAAAAGATGCAAAAGGGAAAAAAATTTGAAATTTTAGAGAAGAACCATGGCTGTTCTTTCCCCTTCTCCCACTAGTGAAACGAGTTTGTGTGATGTGGAGGAAAGAAAATTTGGGAATTATGGATTTATGGTGAAAATCCCAAAATAAAGCGCGAACAAGGACAAATCTTTAATGAGGTGGCAAGGACATTTAAATATTGTTACAATTTGTGAAATCTTACATCATCTCCTTCTCCCTTCATATATTCCCAATGTAAAGATATGAAGAACTACAACCTATTATTGGGAAAAATATATTATTGAATTGTGTATTTATATGTTACATAAAGACCCTATTTATAGACACTACAACCTAATCCAAATCCAACTAGGAAACAACATACTATTCTTATTCCTATTCTAAATAGGACTATGTAATCCTATTCCTATTCTAACACTACCATTACTGAATGAGAAACTACAAACTACTACAGAGAAATAATTACTGATAAACTAAATAGGACTATGTAATCTTATTCCTATTCTAACAGAAACCATCATATAGAAGTTAAACGCAGGAAAACAACTCTCAATTTGATATACCAGGAGGGGATGGGATAGGAAGTAGAGAAGTACAAAACATGTTGTCACCTTAGCCAGCCTCTTCCGTTCAGCTGAAAAATCTTGTCCACCAAATTTAACATAGGTACACTTAAATTGGGTGGCATCCACTGAAAGGAAAAAACACACACGAGAATGAGTAAGCAAAACTGAAGTATGTGATATAAAGGGGAAAAAAGCAGTCCAGCACAAAATCAAGCACCAGTATCCGACTGGAGGGAGAAATAATCAGGGGTGGTAATAGGGCAGGGATGGGAGGGTTTAAACCGATGCGGGGCAAAGGGGGTTGACCCAACGTTTAAAAAACTTGGTGGGGTGGAGTGGGGCAGGTTGCAGGCTATGTTGCTCGACTCTCCAAAATTGTTGCCGCACCCATGCCGGATTCTTCCAAATGCACTACTTTTGTAGTATCCAACACACACACAAACATTTTAAGAGTTCAAGCAACATAGGTTGCAGGTGAAATTTCTGCTTCCAAGCACCTTCATTTTAGCTTCGTTTCTCTAAATATTAATCCACTTCACTGCTATCTGTAATCTGTAACCGTTTCCTGTTCACTTTCCTATTTCAAAATAATTTTTTATTTTCTTTTCCATTTATTGAAGAATCATTGAGTTGCTACAGATAAAAATAAAGATTCATTACAAGCAATTGTTTCTTCTGAAGATAGTTCTCTTTCTTTATCTTCAAAATAGTTTTCTTTATTTATCTTCAAAATAGAACTATTTGACTATTCAAGATGATAACAGAGATAGTGGATAACTTTGTAATTATATCTTTCTATAGTTCTCTTAGATCTTTTAGTAAAGTGTCATATAGTAGGTAAAAAGAGCCATATAGTTTAGAATGGTTGGCAAAAACATATATAAATACTAATGAACGTATTGGAGAACTATTTACTATGTCATTCAGAAATTTTTGGATCTATTATTTTACTTACAGTAGCATTAGGTTTTTGCTAAAGCAATATACAGTGTCCATTATTAAAATAATGAAATTATGAACTTGTCTATTTTAACACAGTAACAAAAGGAAGAAAAAGAATGAAAGAAGAATAAAATGGGCCAGGGTGGAGCGAGTAGGTTGAAAGTAGAAAAAATGTCATGCGGGGTGGGGCTGGTTGAAATTTTAGCAGGTTAAGACTCCGCCCGGCACAATGCCATCCCTATTGAAATATATCTCAGAGGTAGCACTGATCAAACGGCTGAAAGAATCCTACTTGTAATATCTCGCATGTTGAATCTCAAAACATAGCCTGCATCCAAGCTCTTCAATGAGCTAGACATGCATCAAGCAATTATTTCTCACAACGAACTTGAATTTCCATACTCTTTTTCAGTTGTTGCACAGTAATATCCCTTTCTTAATCTTTTTAAGATAAAGTGATAAGATTCTATATATGTTTGGGCAGAAACATACTAGTGTCGAGTAGCATACCCGCCATTTACTGAAAAATAAACTTTAACCCCCTTTAGTTATCCTCGGGTTCCTACTGTATAAGTAATCCAATTGGGAGCATTCCAGACATGGGATTAGACCAGATTGTTTTTATCTCTCTTAATATGAACCTTAATAAAGCATGTTATTCGACTCCTCAATACAAATAACACATCTGAATATGCAGAATAAAGATGAGGTCATATAGCAGCCCTCTGATAAGACAAGATCCCTAAGTTCAGATGTCTTGTAGCTTATCTATTGGTCTTCCTTCATATTTTCAGCAGAATAAATTTCTAAAGAAGATCAGAACTTCGATAAGTTTCTCCCAGTGGATATCCCTTCACAAGAAATAGAAAAAGGAGAAGAAGAAAGAGATACCTCCGGTGGCACTCCAACTGGATCCTCTAGTTGACTGGGAACTACTGCCAAACTTGTCTCTGGAAATCCTCCAGAACTGAAAGATTGACGTTGTAGCACAGAACCATTCTTCAAATCAGCCGCTGAGCTTATCAGCTCCTCTTCACGTTTAACCACCCGAGGGGGAAATCCTTTTGAATTCAACTCATTGTCCGAATGCCACCCATTGTCTTCTGAACTAGGTCCTACTTCCTCATGCCTGTGGCTTCGATATTTATCAACGTCATCATTGTCAGAGAAGCTATTAACTGACTCAGAGTTACTTTGTGTTAAAGCCAGTTTATGTATTTCCTCCACGTTCCAAGATAAATTTCTATCTGAAGTAGACATAGTAGGTTCATAAGAAGAAGATGAAGGAGAGCCAACAACTTTACGCATCAAGCCATCAGAAACGCCTTTAAATTGACGCACAATATCATCCACAGCATCATCCACGTTAACTGTCACAAAAGATGAGTCCAATCAAATTATAACAAAGAAAGCAACCACCATACATGAGATAACTCACTCGTTAAATTACTGAACATTTTATACAATTACTCACTTAAATCCCTGCCAAGAACAGACAATAATTTTTCCTGGTCAATAGCATTGCACATCATCCATCTTCCACATTATTATTACTTGCATGAAAACTTTAGAGTCAAGAAGAAGTGGAGGTACCAAAATGGTCAAAGAAAGGACAAGGAGATGAAAATTATGAAAAGATACTTCAGCTGAAAATCAGCATAAGACTCCCCCATTGAGGTCTATCAAGAGCGTAAGAGTTTTGTTACCATGTGAAAGTTTGAGCATCCAACCCAAAAATTAAGACAAAAATGAAGTTGTTAAAGATTTCATAAACCTAATTGGATGCTGTTATATACTTGAACTGGGACACTATTATATAACTCAATAACCTTCCACATGTGCAACAAACTCTAGGGTTCACTCAAGTATTTGAATGTGGACTTAAAGAGTGCAAGAATAACCTACAAGATAGGCTCAGATATCATGTGAGAGAATGAGATAAAAACCCATTGATAACTTGACAATTCGGTGAATACAAGACACTTGGTTATAGGTGTCAAATAAATGCATGTGGTACTTGTCCAATATGGAGCAATATGTAACTTAGGAACTTAACTCTATTCTAACACAACTAAATAAGCAAACTATTTAAAATTCATGACTGTAGATTATATAATGTGAAGAAAAGTAACACAGCGTTTCACCTCACATTGTGATTTAATAGTACTCTGTTCAAACATTAGCTTTATATTTTAGCAAAGCAGACTCCTCAACACACTTCAAGAATGTAGCATTATCTGAAATTGGAATCAGCTACCCACACTGCATCCTATGTGCAGAAACTTGGTACAAGTTATTCTGGCCTTCAAATGGAAATTTATTATTGCAGTCATCAACATGACTACCCTTACCACATTCCATGTATACAAGTATATAGATGTGAAAATATCCAATGGAAACACCAGACTCATCACTGAGAAAAAGCGAAGTACCTGCCAGCGTTCTCATCACTGAAGAAGATTTTCCAAAGGAGTAGTTCTTCATAGACATTAATCAGGTATTAGTTAGGGTTAAAACAGCCTAGATATATATGAAATGATTTTAAGACCTAATGAACTTCGATACATACATACCTTGGAAGACGCACTGAGAAAATCCCACACTTCATGTTGCTCAGCGACATTGGCAATTGACAAGAGATCCTGTTAGGGAAAGAACATCTAAAGAAACCTGAAGGCACAGATATCCCAAATAGAAATAAAAGCAGCGTGGAAACGTACCTGCAAATATTTGTCAAGCTGAATGCAACGCTGATGAACAAATGCATCTTCGATACTCGACGAAAATATCCTCTTAGGAGGCAAATGCAATGTGTAATTAGGAATATCCTTCAGGTGTCTATGCAATCTCTCAAAGTTCCGGTATCTGCTTAAACAGCACCCGAT
>DF358668.1:37382-77587 GCA_000787875.1 Solanum virginianum
TTCAGTTAATTTTCGAGGTCGTTTTTTAAAAGTTTGTACTTTTTTATTTCCTTATATTGTTTGTATGGATTAGAGATATGGTAGCTTGTTTCTTTACTCGATTTTATGGATTTATTAAAATTTATATATTTTATTAAATAATATTGATAAATTTAATATTTATAATAATTAAGGTTATTTTTGTAAATTTTCAATTATGATATAGTATAATATATTCAAGTCAAACAATAAAATTATCATTAAACAATAGCAACCATACAGTCTATTCAGACATTGTATTGTATTGTATTGTCCTGAATAGTATCATATATTATGAAACCACGACAAAACACTATCCAAACAAAGGGTAAAAGATCATTTGGTGTGAGTTAGAAGGTATAATAATTTCAGAATATAATATAGAATTATTTTGTTCCATGCTTGGTTGGAGGTATCAGATAGTTCTTAAATTATATATCCCACTATTTTTGTCTAATTTATGGGATACGTTATTCCATATATACGGTGAAATAATTTATCCCAAGATATTCCCAACCATACGACCCCTAATTTATAATATACCTTCGGTTTAACAATAGTTATTCATATTGCCTTGGTATATACCTTAAGAAATAACAATTAATAGGGATTATATTATTATATTATCTTTTGAATATATTAAATCTAATACTTTAGGAAATGTATTGGATACTTAAATAATCTAATAATAAGGGTAAAATGAATAAAAATAAATAAATAATTTATTAATTTTATTACTGAGCATATATTTTTAATACAATGAACAAATGAATTTGGACACAGGGAGTAATATATTATGTGGTACTAATAATTTATAGCAATGATCTTCTTTGAGGATTAAATTTATCAATCTTAATCGTAATTCATATATACATATACACTGATAATATCACTATCGGTATAATAAATTAAAGATATATCCACAATAAATATGAATTTTCAAGAATTCAAAAACTTTTTCGATTTAATAATTATATTTTAGAAAATCTATTAAACATATTAAAATGTGTAACCAATAAATACAACTTTTTATAAGAACGAAAATATTATCTTTTAATGTTACAAAAGTAGAAAAGAGAAACAAAAAGGAGAGAGATAATATTGTTGCATATGTGCTGGGACCTAATCCAAGTAAGCTGAGAATGATTTTAGAAAGTGTTTTTCTAGTGCTTCAGTTGACTTTTAAAAACGATACCTTCTCTATCTCAATTCATGTAAATTTATTTAATTAAACACAAAATTTTAGAAAAATAAATTTTAAATATGATTTACAAATCATATTTTAGAGAAATAGAATTTACAAGTGGCAATTTTTCGTTACCACATGTGTACGTATTTTTGAATTATCAAAAGAAAAAAAAATTACTACAAAAGTTCAGCTAAAAGAGTACATTTTGGGGAAAGAAATTGAAATTATTACACTCACGCTCAATTGTTTAAGGTCACATGTCAAAAATTTAAAACGTGCACCTTGATTCCTCCTTGATCTACCTCGAGTCTTTTCCTCAAACCTATCAACTCTAACTTCTCACACTTTCTAACTAGATTATTTGTGTTTTTTTTCTTTCACATATCCGAATCATCTTAATTTCATTTTTCATATCTTGTCAGCGCCAATAATTACTACATTTTTTGCCCCATGTATCTTCATACCTAGATTTATCTCTTCTTATATGCTTTCACATCCATATAAGTATGATTGTTTCTGCTATCTTAATCTTTTGAGCACGTGAAATTTTGATTAGTCAACGCTCTACCTAAGCGACAATAATTACTACATTTTTTGCCCCATGTATCTTCATACCTAGATTTATCTCTTCTTATATGCTTTCACATCCATATAAGTATGATTGTTTCTGCTATCTTAATCTTTTGAGCACGTGAAATTTTGATTAGTCAACGCTCTACCTAATATAACAAAACTGACATAACAACTACTTTATAGGATTTATCTTGAATTCTCGAAGTCAATTCTCACCACGTAAAACATCTTATATAGGACTCTATTTTATACATTCCGCTCTAATACATTGCGAAACATCCTCGTTGATTCCCCCATTTCATTAAATTGTCGGCCCAATATATCTGAAGCTTCCTCTTCATAATGACTTATGTATCGATCATTATTTTTTCATCAGTCTTCTATAATGCAACACTAAAGTTGCACTCATGTACTTGATTTTATTTTTGCTCAATCTAAAACCTTTAGTCCATATTAGCGTACCAAACCATTTTTTTTGGGTACAATTAATAAATATGTTACTCACCCTCTTACAATTTATTTATTTTATTATTTTAGTTTGTTTCAATATGAATATTTCTTTTGATAATTCTTTAATTTTAATTTTTTTATGTAATATGAGTAAAATAGTAAAGAGGTGCCTCGGGCTCTTTTCCAAGGGATAGAGGATATTGCGAAGTAGGTAGAGAAGGACGAAGAGATCCCACGGAAAGTCTTATTCGATGAAAGTTGGACGTACGGCTTGGAGGGAGATCTTTCATATCTTTCGAAATCCACACTACAATATGGAGTAAAAAAGTCAAAATAAGCGATTTTAGCCCTTACTCTCTTCAACCTGCACATGGCTAGATCAATCGATTTTGGGTCAAATAGAAAGAACTAGAAGATTCCACTTCTGGAAAGTCCCTACACCTAATGGCTTAAGCCGTTGTTCCCATTTCCTCCATGACCTGTTTAGACTTGATTTATTTTATCATAAAAGAAAATTGGTTTTGTGGGTTTATTGATTAGTACACTTCCTGTGCTGTTAAGGTTGGGACCGCGGAATCATACAAATTAACATATATTTTAAAATTTTAATTGAAGATTATATAATTTTTTAACTTAAATAAATTATGCTGTTAAAATTAAATAAATAAATTAAAATGAAGAGAAAAATTTTCATTCCTCAAAATAAGTATCTAGAGAGAAAAACTTTTATGAAAAAGACCGGTAGTAACAAGTTCCTTCCTTTTGCTTCAAGACAAAACACAAAGTCGAAAAAAAGCGAAAAAGCATAAAGAAAAACTTGTGGGCTCATAAAAAATATCTTTAAAAAAATAGTATTGTCGTAAAAATATCCCAGAAACAAAAACGCCCACTGTATAACATGATCCATCCAACTGCCAGGATTCACCTGTCACGAATCCAATCACACCGACAAGTAACACTCTCTCATCCTTATCCATTCCCAATTCCTTCTGACTTGTTCTTCTTTAACTCACATCCTCTATATAAATCCTTAAAAAATTCATCAAATTATTTATCACTTTGATGATATTTTAATCTTGGGTTTCACAGAAACGATGATGTTACAATCAATGGCTCTCAATTCTTTATCGTCTTCTCTTATTGGAGTTAATAATGAGCTTCATTCTTCAAGAACCTCATCTTCAAGATTTCAAGTAAATTCGTCGACAATTCGTTGTTGTTCAAGGAGCCATGCTTACATACCAAAGCTCGAGCCTTTTAGCAGAACCAAGTTTGATAGAGTTGTAAAAGATCCACCTTTGATTGAAAAATCCGAAAACGAACTTGCAGGTATGTCTACATCTTCTTTATCTCTAATTGTATTTTCTTGATTGATACGTTTACTTAGACTGCTCGTTGGATTTATCATCACACGCGAATTTAAAATTTGAAGTTTATTGATTCGTCCTATCTATGTATATATATACATAGTTGATTTAAAAGTTACTTAATTCACGTGAACCCATAACCAACTTCTAGATCTGGCCCTGAAGGCAGAGAGTCTGTTTTCAGTAGTTTTTCTATATTCAAAAAATTGTTAAATATGATTAATTAATTAAATTTGTGTTTTCTCTAGTTATGTAAGTACTTTGTTTTCCATGTCCATATTCACACACAAAATTGGGATGGAGTAAATATCTACTGCCTGAGCTTGCTTGTTTGTTGTCTAAAGTATTGAGCTTTATCTGCTTACTGAATTACTTATGGACTCTCTGTATGGTGATGTGCAGATTATTGTTCTGTTTTAGAAGGGGATGATTCTTATAGCTGCTGGCAAGCCTATTTTGAACTCAAAGATCTCGAAGTAAGTTCCTTATCAGCACACCTTCATATGTTTTTAAATCAAGTTCTGCAGCATTCTTGTTTGTCAGGGACATGCTATAGTAGGCTTTTGTTTCAACAGATTTATTAACTCCTGTCTAGACACTTGGTTATAAGGGGGTAATAAATTGTATCGCATTACTTGTCAACTTAACCTGATGGTGTAAAATACATATGCGCTATCCGTCCGCTGAACATAAACTCTTTTAAGTTTAAATATTTCCTGGGAACTTTGAAGTAAAAGCTAATGAAAAAGACCTAACAGAAATCCGTTTATATTCTGTGTGTCTACATGACTACCAGAAGTAAGCTAACAATCCCATCTGGATACGATGTACTTTTATTTTTCCCTCCAATTTGTCCAAATCTTGGTGTACCGAGTTACTCGGTAGTTGGTTGTGCTGGTGGGAGGTACTAGGTATTCATGGGATTAGTCGAGGTGTGTGCACAAAATTGACTAGAAAGACCATCAAGCAAATTATTTCTTGATCTTTTCTGTAAATCCCATTTAAGTGGATGACGTTGTCCAATATTGTAATGATCTTAAGCTATCTAAATGTGTGGCACCTTACAACTCTGGTACTGAATGTGATTTTCATTTACTTTACAGAAAGAAGCACCTAAAGAGGAGGTAGAGAGGCTAATACTTCAAGCAGGGGGTGTCAAAACTCTCATTGGCTGCTTACATGCAGTTTCAGACATGCACAAAGCCAAAAAGGAGAGCAATGAATCAGTCAAAGCTGTTAATCTTGATGCAAAACAGGCAAGAGAACCTTGTCCTGTACCAGATGGATTGCCAAGAACAAGAGAGGAGCTAGAGGAAGAGGAGAAATCTAGAATGCCAGATTCACCCTATACCAAACTTCTTAGAGCTAAGGGAACACATTCTGTTTGGTACTCGACTACACTCGACTACTGATATGGAGCTTCATAAATAGCATGCTCTTTTGGAGCTTCAGAGTAATAAAGGTCAAGCAATGGAGTAGAATAGTAGTATATCTTGGTCAGTGTGGTAAAATTTCAGTTGATGTGTAATGTTAAGCCTATGGGTATTGTTATCTCGTATTTTTGTTAGCGTGAGCATAAAATAGTGTACCTTATAGGTTAGGAGTTGCCATTTGTTCTTAATGTAAATATGGTTTGTTTTTGGAAAATTATAATTTCAGTGAAGTTTCTAAATACCCTTTGATCTTTTGTGGATAGTGTTAAAAGGAGACTGGAAATACTAACCAAAGGAAGAATGAAAGAGCCAACGTTTTGAAAATCTTTAACTTAAATGGAAAATCAACCAATTATTTACTAGCATAGAAGAAAATAAAACATGTTTATGAATTAATGTCCATTTGTTTTAGACGGTAAAAGAAATTGCGTAATTGGTGATTTTCCATTCTAATAGGGGTAAAGGATGGTTCAAGAATCAACTATGTTCACTCATTTCCTGATTCAGCAAACCGTCAAAAATTTTGTTTCAAGTTTGTTTTGACCCTCCAAATTCTATGGTGCTCAAAATTCGTTAATAGCCTGTCAATCATTAACTTTCCTTCCTTTGTCTACATATAAATAACCCCTCCATCTTCCTTTGAAGAAAACATTACAAAAGCAGCCTTGGGTCTTACCCACAATTTACACACCATGGCCTTGGGTTGCTTTCTCTTTTTCCTTGTATCGATTTGTTTGCTTTCTCCATCATCTTTTGCACTAACTGATGTTGAGGCCGCTTCTATTGCCCGTCGTCAGCTATTAGGTGACAATGGCGAGCTTACAAATACATTCGAGTCTGAAATGACCATTAACATGAAATTCGCGAATGACAGGCTGAAGAAAGCTTATGTTGGTCTTCAAGCATGGAAGAAAGCTATTTACTCCGACCCAACAAACTTCACAGCTAACTGGGAGGGTTCTGATGTCTGTGCCTATAATGGTGTCTTTTGTGACAACGCTCTTGATGATCCCAAAATCTCCGTTGTTGCTGGGATTGATCTTAACCATGCAGACATAGCTGGACACCTCCCCGTGGAGATTGGCCTTTTGAGCGACGTGAGTCTCATCCACATTAATTCCAACCGATTTTGTGGAATCATTCCCAAGAGCATCAAAAATCTTACGCTTTTGGATGAGATTGATTTCAGTAACAATCGTTTTGTGGGGCCATTCCCGGATGTTGTGCTTGAGTTGCCTAAACTCAATTACCTTGATCTTAGGTTCAACAACTTCGAAGGTCAAGTGCCTCCCGTGCTATTTGAGATGAATCTTGATGCAATATTTCTCAACGATAACCGATTCTACTCCACCATCCCTGAAAACTTGGGCAATTCCAATGCTTCCGTGGTGGTATTGGCGAATAACAGATTCTTTGGCTGCATCCCAAGCAGTATTGGTAAAATGGCCAACTTAGATGAGCTTGTATTCACCAACAACGAACTCTCTGGTTGTTTGCCCGAAGAGATTACCAAGCTGACGAGCCTAACGCTGTTCGATGTTAGTGGAAATAAGTTTGTAGGATCGTTACCTCAGGATTTGAAATCGATGCAGAAAGTCGAAATCTTTGACATTGCATCGAACAAGTTCATGGGAAATGTTCCAAAGAACCTTTGTACATTGCCTAATTTAGCCAATGTCACATTCTCTAAGAACTACTTCGACAGTATGGATGAAACATGTACGCCATCACCCTCGAGAAAAGTTGCGATAAATGGTAATGAGAATTGTATGGGAGGAAAACCAGGGCAGAAGACGGAGAAGGAGTGTTTCCCTGTTGTGAGCAACCCTATTGATTGCAGTAAAGGTCATTGCGGAGTTGCACCTGAAGGGCAGAGTCCAAAACCACATACAGAACATCCACCAAAAACCGTGACTCCTTCAGTACCATCAACACCAACGACTCCAAAACCAAAGCCATCTCCACCACCAAAAGTTGCATCACCTCCACCACCAGTTCACTCACCACCACCACCGGTAGCATCACCTCCACCTCCCGTCCACTCACCACCACCACCGGTTGCCTCACCTCCCCCTCCCGTCCACTCACCACCCCCACCGGTTGCCTCACCTCCACCTCCCGTCCACTCACCACCACCACCGGTTGCCTCCCCTCCACCTCCAGTCCCCTCACCACTACCACCACCACCGGTAGCGTCGCCTCCACCACCCGTCCACTCACCACCACCACCGGTAGCGTCGCCTCCACCACCCGTCCACTCACCACCACCACCGGTAGCATCCCCTCCACCTCCCGTCCACTCACCACCACCACCAGTAGCGTCTCGTCCACCTCCCGTCCACTCACCACCACCACCGGTTGCCTCACCTCCACCTCCCGTCCACTCACCACCACCACCACCGGTTGCCTCACCTCCACCTCCCGTCCACTCACCACCACCTCCAGTCCACTCACCACCACCACCGGTTGCCTCCCCTCCACCTCCAGTCCCCTCACCATTGCCACCACCACCCGTCCACTCACCACCACCACCGGTAGCATCCCCTCCACTTCCCATCCACTCACCACCACCACCAGTAGCGTCGCCTCCACCTCCAGTCCACTCACCACCACCACCAGCTCCTATAATGTCTCCACCTCCACCCGCTTTTGAGGATGTCGCTCTTCCCCCAACGTTGGGCTCGCTATACGCGTCACCACCACCACCAATTTTCCAAGGTTATTAAGAAGTACTGGGTTTCACTGAAACAAATTAAACATAGATAAGAATTGAAAAAAACTTTTACATTGTCAAATTCTACATTGAAATATTGGAAATATTCTGCAGTTTCAACATATTTCAGTATTTATAGCCTATCAATTATAATCTTGAATGAAAATGAGGCTCAAAAGTCTTATCACTAATGGAATAATTGAATCAAATTTCATTCGTTGGTTACGAAGTTACGCTAGCACTTTGTAGGATCGCCTTCCTCTTTTTGTATTGCGTAAATTAAAAAAAATGAAATAAAAATCACCATCGAACAAATATTTAGTTTAACTTAGACATAAAATTTAAAAAAATAATTTTTTTTCTCAATTTTATAACTCTAAATTAAAGTTATATTAAATATCAAAACGTCCTTTTATATTTATCTTGTGACGTTAAACATGCACGTGAAAAATTAAAATTAAAATATTACTAAAAAATCGTTCTTCTTTAAAACAGTCAAAATAAAAAGTATGTCATTTTTTTAAATGAAACAAATATTGGTATATGTTAATTTCTTTCCATGTGATATAGTTTTGTTAATGTGAGGTGATTTATGTTTAAAAATATCCATTAGAGGTGATTTTGATATTTTGGTCATGCCGTATAAGAGCTTAACTTAAAATGAAAAAAATAATATTTTGTAAGATCTTTCTCGCGGAGGACAAAAGATCAAAAGATTACATTTGGGGTGTATTTTATGTAATTTTCCAAACAAAAAGCACTTTGTGAGCCCAAATACAACAATACAACGCCGGGTCGGATCAGCAGTGCAGTGTGATGGTATTATACGACGTCGCCTCTTACCCGTTTTTGAACTTTCACAAACTAGATCGCGAAGATAATCAATTTGGTTCTTCCCCTTAGCAATTCCCCCCGGTGGAAAATCAATAGCTACATCGATGGTGGACGATACGACGAAGCCTTCGACTGAAGAGATAGTGGAAAAGCATGAAGAAGCTCAGCCACCTCCGGTGACAGGAGTCGCCGGCGGTGATGGAGGATGGGGAGGCTGGGGATTTTCTGCGTTTTCTTATATATCCGACATTCAGAAAGCTGCTACCACCGCTGCTGAAGAGATCTCCCGCAATGTACGTATAATTTTAACTCCAATTTTCTCCTTTTATTTTTGCATTTATAATGTAGCTGCTTCTTTTTATCTCCTTGATCTTGCTGTTGAGATTTACTTCGTTTTGATGGAATGTATTATCCCCGTTTCCAATGTAGGAAGCTTTTTGGATCTTGTTTATTATATTTCTTTTCGGTACTTAGGAGATGTGATTGAACTATGGGTAATTTCATCTTCCTTTTTAACTTCTTCAAAATTATGGAAAAACCAAATTCTACTAGCTCTGCCATCTGATCTAGGAATTAGATTATTTTTGTGTTTTGGACCATCTCTTTCAGTAACTGGGACATAGTACTGCAATTTTTTGCAATGCCTCAACTGTTAGATTCCTAAGATTGCTGTTTGATATCAGTGATAATTGAGATTTCAGAGTATTTTGTATCGAAGCTCGAGTCAGATAGATTCTGTAGGGGGAGAGCATGTGTGGTTCTATATCATTTCTGCCAGCTACTGTGATATTCTTCTGCAATGATCATCAACAACATAATAGTTGACATTAGGTCTGTTTGTACTTGGAAAGTGTCAAAATGATACAGAAACCCAAAAGAAATCTTTGATAATTGATACGGTAAGCCTGTCGTAGCTAATTTGTTGCACTACTTTCTCTGCTGCACACCTGTGGTTGGTGTGCCTGTTTATTTAATCAAGATGAATTATTGTTATGATCCCTTTAAATTTCTGTTTTGCAATGTAGAAGCATTATAGAAATTTGACAGGAGGAGAGAGGTTTACTGGGTGGCAAAGATTAATTTCAACTGATTTAAGTTAAACTTGATATCTCATTGAAATCAGAACCGAACATATACTTTCTGTAATGTTGTAAAAACTTAATTCTAATTGGCATTTAAATTCTGTAAGTGATTATGTAGTTATCATTTCTAGTCTCTGAAAGGAGCTCTTGGTAATTATGTATTGCTTCTTGAGAGTAGTGCTGTAACTTGATTTAATACAAACATTACGTCATATCATTAGATTGCATGTCATTTGAATTGAGTCGCTTCTATTCTTTTTCACCTTCCATTTTATAGGACTAGTCTACATTTGCTAATTGAGCATCAGAACTACATATGACTTATTCCAAACATTATGTCATATCATTAGCTTGCATGCCATTTGAATTGAGTCACTTCTGTTCTTTTTTACCTTCCGTTTTATAGGACTAGTCTACATTTACTAATTGTGTATCAGAACAACAAAATGAGTTGAGGCCCTCTGGTTAATTAACTTTTGGTTGACAATCGTGGGTACTTGTCTTTTGTTGTTATGGCAGGGTTACACACTTAAACATACACCTTGAATGCCTCCATGCACTATAGTCATATGCGTTTTCACTTATGCAGGCTGTTGAAGCTGCTAAAACAGCTGCAAAAAGCTTTGCAGATGTGCAAAATGCTCTGGAAGACTCTGAATCCTTGAAAGAGGATGAGCGCGAAGTATTGGTCGAAGAGGAAAGTGAAGACGAGAATGACAAAAAACGTAAGGCTGCTCTAGAAAAGTTAGAGAAAGCTAGTGAAGAATCATTGCTTGGCCAGGCAAGTGCTATGAAGCTAGTTGTGCTGCTTAGTCGACTCAATAGGGGATCCAATTTCTTAGAAGTTCTTCTTGAGCATTGATTGCTGAAGACAGTCGACCCCTATTTTTCACTTATTTTTACAGAAGTATCTTAATGTTAGAGCTGGTTATGCTATAATTGTTTGGCTGTCATGCTTTAACCTTCCAAAATATGTGCAGGGTTTGAAAGTTATCGACCATTCAGTCGAGAATTTTGCTGCAGGAGCTTGGCAAGCATTAGGAAATGCATTCAAAGGAAGTTCTGAGTTGGTCCACAAGTATGTCTTCTTGTGTATAATTGCGAAATGATTGTTGAATAAAACTAAACTTTACTTGATCAAGAGAAAAAAAAATGGATCGCAACATGATTGTTACTTTTCTTAGTTGTGTTCCCTGGAACCTTCACCTCACATGGATGTTTGTCCAGCTACTTCGGAGCAAGTTTTTAGATTTATTTTAATCAGTTTCTCATCGTGTGTTTGAAAAGTTTTGCTGTAGTTCTTGGAGTTGATTGTTGGGGGTACAAAATGAGAGTTTGTTTTTGTTGACATGTATATTTCATTGTACTTAATTTATTGTGGCATGATATGAAATCTTACGATTTTGACACATACATTGGTGAATTTTCCCTCTGGCAAAATAGGTGGAAAAATGATCTGGAACAAAAGAAATTTTATGCTTACATATTTCTTTACTAAGAGAAGTAATCACAAACTTCAACTGCTTGGAAACATGGAAATTAAGCGCCCTCCCAGTAAGCCTGAGAACTTTTAGCTCCTGCAATGTTAGTAATAGAGTCCTTGTAAGCATGAAAAGACAGCAGGATTAACTGATCTTCTTTTGTAAATGTGGACCCAGCATAAAATGATTATACTGTTACCAATTTGAGTTACCTGCTTATTCCTTTTTTTAATAATGCCAACATTGCCAAGCAAATGTTATTTTGTCTTCCGTTTTCAGGCTTGAAAATTCGGCTGTAAATATTGCTGAATCAGTTCAGCATGGTGACTTATCTGCCGGAACTGGTTCTGTTGCACCATCCATACTAGAGGTTTGCAGAAGATTTGATTTTCTATCTTTTTGGGGAAGTGGAGTGTGTTTTAGCATGCTGTTTTTATTGCGCACAATTTCTTGCAGACTGGAAAAGCTTTTACTGCTAAAGGAATGCATGTGCTTGAGCTACTTGGAAAAGAAACTATGGATCTTCTGATCTCAGAAACCGGTATTAGAGTTGACCCAGGCTCCAAAGGAGGAGGAGAAACAGATGAAGATCAGTTTTATGAAGAAGTTACATTTGATAGATGCTTTTATATTTATGGAGGTCCAGAGCAATTGGAGGTCAGTTCCTACTCATACTGATCTTTGTACTTGGGTGAGTTTGTTCTGGAAATCCCATGTCTTATCATGTTAATCACACGCAGGAGCTGGAGGCATTGTCCAACCATTATGCTTTGTTGTTCAATAGAAGAAAAGCAAAGATTCCATCAGATCAAAGGTCTTCATATGATGGAAAACTTAAAGAGGTTCAGGAGATTTTTGACTTGAGTTCTGAAGTACATGGAAGTGGTAAAGAGTCGGGAAAAGGAAAGGAAGTTGAGACTGGCATTGCAGACAACACAGATGAGGTGAAGAATTTGCATGATTCTAGTGTGAACAAGGCAGCAGAATTGGCAGCAGGGTAAATATTGAACTTTAATATGCTTTACATGTTATGAATTTTCTTCTACTTTAATATGTTTTACCAAACATCTAGTTGCTGACAAATACATGGGAACGGGAGTATGTGATTGAAATGTTGACAGTTCGTGAATCCATAGACTAAGTTCTTGTGCTTAGAAGTGAGATTACCTTAAAGTTTGTCTCTAGTTGCTAAGAGCTGGGATACTAGTCTTTAAGTTCTGGATTTCATCGACTTGCAGATTTACAAATATTTTGGTTGGACTAGCTCCTAATGACATGGTTCAAAGGACTACTCGAAGACTGGATACTCTTCATTCAGAGGGTGTTCATGTATGTAAATGTTTAGTTAGTCTGCAACCTTCTTTTAATCAAAGAAACAAGCAGCTTCTCCTTTGGGAGTAGTGGATCTACTTCTCACCGATTGTTCTTATGTACACAGAGACTTTCAGAGTTGTGTTGTTTTGCTGTAACTCAACTTGTAATGCTTGGGAAATCAATCATTTCAGCTGCAAGTAAAGTTGCCGACCAAGATGCAGATGCGGAAATTGTGAAAATGGAATGGCCCGAGGATTCAATTGAAAGAGCTAAGTTAATCCGAGCCAAGGCATGTTCAATGACTGGATGTGTTGAAGCAGTTTCTTCCAGCTTTATTACAGGTAGAGTTGTCAAACACATTAGTTTTCCAGGTCCCCTTGTAAATGTTTGGGCACATTACTATGAGAACTGCTATACTTAGTGATTGTTATTTCAACTGATGATGTGTTTCTCTGCTCCTAGTTATCCTGAATTTAAAATTACTGGTCTGATAATATTGAACTGAGGTGTTTGACTTTGGAGAAAGGTTTGAGTCCCTTAAGGCACTTTTGTCTACGTATGGTATGAATAAAAGTTCAGCTGATTTTTTCTATGGAACATGTTTGTCATGATATGCCATGTTCTTGGTGTAAATAACTTGGGTTAGGTGGATGGCGTCTGTCTCTCTTGATTAGCGTCTTTATGCTTTTGCAGGGATATCGGAAGTGGCTGAAGCATATATAGCAGCAGTGAAGGGTGTATCTGCTGATTCACATGAGGTTCCAGAGAAATCAATTCAGGATAAGGCCAATACATATGCTGAGAATCTTCGTGCAGCTCATAGCACAGCCATGGGCAAAATTCAGGACGGCCTTCAATATTTACCCTATGTGGTCATCTCAACCTCAATGCCTGCTACTTGAAGAATTACTTAATGCAAAAATTTCACACTTGGTGCTCCTTTTAGCTGCTTCACCCACCCCCTCCCCCTCCCCCTAACTATATTTCGTTAGTTCTCCATAGAGCTTTGTCGCTTGAGACTTGTACAATCTGGGAGTGTTGTCTTCCATTCTTCATATGGTGAACTTGTATGGTATCCCTATTAACTCTTAGCTACTGTGAGTGTACTTTCCTTTCTGTTTTTATTTAAAGGAAAGAAATAAATTTTATTTTATCGACTAATTCATGGATATTCTTGTACGAGTTTAAGAAAAGACAAGAACCTTCTTATTTTGGCTCTCTTCTGCAGACATGGGTGGATCTGGGCATGTTTGTAGAGGATATTGATTATGATTGCAGATTTATTTACATTGATCTTTCTAAACTTTGTTTAAGTACTCTATGTTGAACATGAAGAATCACCGAGGAAATGATCTCATACAGCCATTTGCAAATTAAACATTTCAGTTTTCTAATGTGCAGAAAGAAAATTTTCTTGTAAATAGAACGTAAAATTAAAAACAAATATGTGAAAGGCTACAAAATCAAATATTTTGGAATTAATTTTTTTTTCCAAATAATCTCGTATGACAGAACTATAAATTGACTAAAAGAAATTTTATGTTTGAAAATGAAGATCTCGAATAAAAATAAATATTCCCTATATCCATATTAAGTAAATTATTAAAACTTTTTCCTAGTTTAAGAATATGTAACAAGAACGTTACTCTTTGAATGCAGTATACAGATAGGAAGAAGAAGAGAATAAGAGGAAAGAAGGAATTTCTTGTGATATCTTTTTATAATGAGCTCACTGTAGTACAAGCATATAATACCCTCTCACAAGAACATTCCATTTGGACAACCGTCCCACTCACAAACAGAATGAGGAACTAAACAACAATTAAACTTAACTATCTTCAAGGACTAAGAGAAATACTAAAAGAACAACTCGTAAACATAAAGGACTAAAGTTGACACATTTAAACTTGAACTTAAAAAAAGTCACAATAGACATTTGTGACAAGAATATTGCAGGGATCACTTTTTATATTTATCCTTCAGGTTCTTAATCATGTTAATTTTTTTTAGTAAAATAATTAAAAATATAATCGTAAAAATAATTTTTAATTTATGTCCTTACAAAAATTTGTAAATGGGCTATAAAGAATGAAATCTCCAAAAGTTAAAAATCTTGGAGAAATGCCTTAAAATATGTCCATATTCAACGTACCCATTCAAATCTGTCGCTATTTATTATCCCGAGACATATTGCCCCCACCACCTAAACTACTAGATTCTCTTCTCACTTGTAACAGAGGAAAAAAAAAGTGAAGTATCATGGGAGATGTTATTGATGAATCGTTTTTTCAAGAAGCAGAACACAGGCCTAAACAGAGCATAATTGAGGCAGAGAACATACCCTTAATTGATCTCTCTCCAATTCTAACTTCTCATCCTCCAGAAATTACTAATCTTGTTGCAGAAATTGGTGAGGCATGCAAGAACTGGGGTTTCTTTCAAGTAATCAACCATGGTGTTCCATCAACTTGTCGCGAGAAGATAGAGAAAGCATCAAAGGAATTCTTCTTGCAGTCTACTGAGGAGAAGAGGAAAGTGAGTAGAGGTGAAGATAATCCTATGGGGTTTTATGATACAGAGCATACTAAGAATGTTAGGGATTGGAAAGAAGTTTTTGATTTTGTTGTGGAGAATCCAACTATTTTGCCTGCTTCTCACGAACCCCATGACATGGAACTCATGGAGCTGACCAATCAATGGCCTAATTTCCCTACCAATTTCAGGTACTTTGTATTACTACCTCCATCTCAATTTAAGTGTCTTCGTTTCATTCGACATGGAAATTAAGAATCTTGTGGTGTAAAATTAAAATTGTATGTACTCTACTTGTGTTATTATTACTATGTTGTTCGGACTCTACGAGAATATTGTTGGGTCCTCCAAAAGTGCACTACTTTTGATTGATCAGACACACGCAGTATATTGATTTTTGGAGAGTCTAAGCAACTCTATTCATGATTTTAGAAAGATGAACTCTGTTACATCCATCTATGGTCTATAAAGTTTATGAATCCTGTTGGTATAAATCCAGCCTAGATTTAAGATGAGAAGAAATTATGCATTGGTAACAAATTGTTATCCTTTAAGCGGAGGAAATCATATTTAATGTGGCAACGGGTAGGGGCTTAGTATTTTTTTTTCTAAAATATAAAATGGATCTAATTATTTAAATAATAGACTTTGTGAAAATAACACATAAAAATTTTAAAATAAGAAAAATATAATCATCAATTAAGATCTAATTTCGTGTAGAATAAATTAGTAAATGTAAGAATTTTATATTGCCATATTCTGATTGCTAAACTCAAAGCTTTTGTGTACAGCTTCATATTCTGATCATTGGCAAACTGTAAAACTTGATTATTAACATTAATATTCTATTTTAAACACACAGATTAATATAGGAAGAGAGAGTCAAAAATCCTCCTCTATTATACAGAACATCTTATACTTTTGGATCATTCATAATCTTGTCGTTAGTAAATCATGTTGCCTTTGCCCTGTGACCTGAAGGAGCTCCAACCGAAGTACAACCATGGTGAAAAGTAAGGAGGTATACTTAGACCTTTTCTCCAAAGTATTGAATCTGTACGGTCCATGTAGGAGGAGCTCAAGGGCGTAAAGCAAAATGATTTTCTAATGTCAAGGGTATGATTGATCCAAAATTATAATGGAAGATAAAATTAAGGTAAATTGGGACTACTCCCCTTAATAAAACATGAAGTGATCAAGTTCTATTTATAATTGGATTTTCAGGGAGGTGTGTGAAGAGTATGTTCAAGAAGTGCAAAAGTTGTCTTACAAATTACTAGAACTGATCCCCCTCAGCTTAGGCTTGCCTGCAAAAAGGATGAATCGGTTCTTTAAAGACCAAACTAGCTTTGTAAGGCTGAATCATTATCCTCCTTGTCCTATCCCTCATCTAGCTTTAGGAGTCGGCAGACACAAAGATGCAGGTGGAATCACCATTTTGGCTCAAGATGATATCGGAGGGCTTGAAGTAAAGAGGAAAACTGATGGACAATGGATTCGAGTTAAACCTACTCCTGATGCTTACATTGTCAATGTTGGTGACACTATCCAGGTAAGCTTATCAAAGAAATATGTAGGTAGAATGGAAAATTTTGTATTGTTGATAAATAATTGGTAAATGATCACAATGCTTATTCAGGTTTGGAGCAATGATGAATATGAGAGTGTGGAACATCGAGTGGTGGTGAACTCTGAAAGGGAAAGATTTTCAATCCCATTCTTCTTCAATCCATCGCACTATACTTGGATAGAACCCTTGGAGGAGCTGGTGAATGAGAAGAACCCTGCAAAATATGAGGCCTATAACTGGGGAATGTTTTTCACTCATCGCAAAAACAGCAATTTCAAGAAGAGCAATGATGAAAACCTTCAAATTCATCATTTCAAGGCTTGAAACAAGTCAATCTTGTGTTTACTCATAGTGTGGCTTCTTCAAGTAAATGTGTCATGTGATATAAATAACAAATCAATGTAAAAGTCCTCTTTTTTAGTATCTATGAGTGGGATAGCTAATAAAGTTCTCTCTAGTGGGTATGTTGTTGTTGTAATGAAAACACTGAATCTCCTATAAGAGTACCCCCATTTATAAGTGCTACTGAAAAAATGGGAGAAAAGAGAGGATTAGAGTAAAAGACAATGTAATGATTTTAAATATCATGTGCAGATGCACTTATGCAGACCCATCTTATCTTTGGCTTTATGAGATGTCATTCGAGAGAGATGAATTGAAGCGAAACACATTATAGCCATTGTCATCACATTTTTCATCCTCAATGTGTATACATTTCTGCAGTCTCCTCAGACCCCACTTGTGGGATTCCACCGGGTATGTTGTTGCTGTTGGTGACATAATTCAGGTATGAATATTGTCCCATGCTGCCTAATTCTTGATAGAAAAGCAAAATGCATTCATTGAGCCAACGGTATTTTCTTGGTCGACTGGAAATAAAAAAATTTCACAGGTTTGGAGCAATGACAGATATGAAAGCGTGGAACATAGGGTGGTAGCAAGCTCCAAGAAAGAGAGATTTTCCATTCCGTTTTTCTTCAGCCCGTCTCACTATGTAATGGTTGAGCCTCTGGAGGAACTGACAAATGAAGAAAGTCCAGCTAAATACAAGGCTTACAACTGGGGAAAATTTAAAACTACTAGAAACCTTAGTAATTTCAAGAAACTTAACGTTGAGAACATTCAAATATATCATTTTAGAATTGGTGACCTGTAATGACAAATGTAGTCTATGAGAAGTCTTGTACTATTAACCTGTTGTTTTCAGCTGGAAGGAAATAAAGTTTGTAGTCTTTTTATTGTAAATGATTTGCTTATCTTTCTAACCCCAAGTCATTATTCAGAACTACAAGTTAATTATCTGTGGACCAAACAAGATACACCAGTGAAAGGTACTAATTACCTACTTTGCATCAATATTTATAAAGAAAGGTAGTAGGTATGGTATTTTATATTCAAGTTTTAGGCTTCAGTCGTCGTTACAACTATAAAACCTCAGCAACCTGAATCAATTGTATGACAAAGCATTTCCACTTTCCAAAATCTATTACTGCTCTGTGATTGTGATCCACTAAGAAGATACGTACCTACCAAATAATTCATCCATGGGAGAAGTCGATCCAGCTTTCATCCAGGATGTTGAACACAGGCCAAAACTCACCATAACTGAAGCAGAGGGCATTCCAGTTATTGATCTCTCAGTACTGAATTCTCCAGATACATCCAACTGACGGGGAGTTAGCAAGTCTAGTTGCTGAAGTAAAAAATGCATGCAAGAAATGGGGATTCTTCCAAGTTATCAATCATGGGGTGTCCTTAGAGTGCAAAGAAAAGATTGATTTGGCATCAAGAAAGTTCTTCGCTTTATCTAAAGAGGAAAAGAGAAAAGTGAAGAGAGATGAACTGAACTCAATGGGATATTATGATACTGAGCTCACCAAAAATGTAAGGGACTGGAAAGAAGTCTTTGATTTTACCGTGGAGAATCCAACTATGATCCCACTTTCTCATGAACCTGATGACAAGGGGCTACAGGGGTTGCACAACCAATGGCCTGAATACCCACCAGAATTAAGGTAATATTCTATTTTAAACACAGATTAATATAGGAAGAGAAAGTCAAAAATCCTCCTCTATTATACAGAATATCTTATACTTTTGGATCATTCATAATCTTGTCGTTAGTAAATCATGTTGCCTTTGCCCTGTGACCTGAAGGAGCTCCAACCGAAGTATAAATAGTGTAATTTTCAACCATGGTGAAAAGTAAGGAGGTATACTTACACCTTTTCTCCAAAGTATTGAATCTGTACGTCCATGTAGGAGCTCAAGTGCGTAAAGCAAAATGATTTTCTAATGTCAAGGGTATGATTGATCCAAAATTATAATGGAACATAAAATTAAGGTAAATTGGGACTACTCCCCTTAATAAAACATGAAGTGACCAAGTTCTATTTATAATTGGATTTTCAGGGAGGTGTGTGAAGAGTATGTTCAAGAAGTGCAAAAGTTGTCTTACAAGTTACTAGAACTGATCTCCCTCAGCTTAGGCTTGCCTGCAAAAAGGATGAATCGCTTCTTTAAAGACCAAACTAGCTTTGTAAGGCTGAATCATTATCCTCCTTGTCCTATCCCTCATCTAGCTTTAGGAGTCGGCAGACACAAAGATGCAGGTGGAATCACCATTTTGGCTCAAGATGATATCGGAGGGCTTGAAGTAAAGAGGAAAACTGATGGACAATGGATTCGAGTTAAACCTACTCCTGATGCTTACATTGTCAATGTTGGTGACACTATCCAGGTAAGCTTATCAAAGAAATATGTAGGTAGAATGGAAAATTTTGTATTGTTGATAAATAATTGGTAAATGATCACAATGCTTATTCAGGTTTGGAGCAATGATGAATATGAGAGTGTGGAACATCGAGTGGTGGTGAACTCTGAAATGGAAAGATTTTCAATCCCATTCTTCTTCAATCCATCGCACTATACTTGGATAGAACCCATCGAAAAACCAACAAATGCAAGAAGAACAATGCGATGAAAACCTTCAAATTCATCATTTCAAGGCTTGAAACAAGTCAATCTTGTGTTTACTCATAGTGTGGCTTCTTCAAGTAAATGTGTCATGTGATATAAATAACAAATCAATGTAAAAATCCTCTTTTTTAGTATCTATGAGTGGGATAGCTAATAAAGTTCTCTCTAGTGGGTATGTTGTTGTTGTAATGAAAACACTGAATCTCCTATAAGAGTACCCCCATTTTTAAGTGCTACTGAAAAAATGGGAGAAAAGAGAGGATTGGAGTAAAAGACAATGTAATTATTTTAAATATCATGTGCAGATGCACTTATGCAGACCCATCTTATCTTTGGCTTTATGAGATGTCATTCAAGAGAGATGAATTGAAGCGAAACACATTATAGCCATTTTCATCACTTTTTTCAACCTCAATGTGTATACATTTCTGCAGTCTCACCATAGTTTGACTTTGAAATGTGAAAGCAAAACATCCACATGAAAAAAAAGTAGTCACATTTCTTATGGGTTTTTGTGATGAGGGTTCTTAGGAACAGCCTCTCTACCTCTATGAGGTAATGGTAAGGTCTGTGTACATTCTACCCTCTCCAGACCCCACTTGTGGGGTTCCACTGGATATGTTGTTGCTGTTGTTGTTGTTATTACTTAAGCTGACACTTAACTGATTTAGCCCAATATTGTCCTTGGATTGCAGGTTAACTTAAGGCATTTATCATGCGCCTTTTGCTAAAAGCAGAACAGGATGACAAGGAGAAAATGTTCTTGATCCTCTGATTTGTTCTGTTTTCATTCTCCAATTTGGTAACACAGAAAGCTCAGAGCAGGAGCAGGAATGTTCTATATGTTGTTAGAACTTCGTGTTCATTCATGCTTACCGCAAAGATCTTGGTCTTGGTAAGATTTTCCAGAATAAACTTCGTGTTCATTCATGATTACCTCAAAATAATAGTCAACCTGGAATTGCTTCTGCATGGAAGTAAGTTAGCAGAAACCAAACTCCTTGAATTATATATAAAGTTGCCTTCTAATGATTTCATACTATGTGCTCATTCTTCAAAAAGAGTTAAAACGATATGGAGAAAAGCAAGTTGCTAATAAGTCTGGTAGTTCTAGTACTTTTGTTGCCATATGTAAATGCAACCCTGTCAGGGCCAAAACAGCTTAAAGCTAGCAAACACTTCCTGCTAGTTCATGGGGGTTGCCATGGAGCCTGGTGTTGGTGCAAGCTTGTGGCGTTATTAAAAAATTCAGGGCATAATGTAACAGCTCTTGACTTAGGCGCTTCAGGGAACAACCCAAAGCAGGTCCGTGAAGTCCCACATTTATCAGATTACTTTAGTCCGCTAATGGATTTCATGACTTCTCTTCCGGAAGATGAGAAAGTGGGTCTTGTATCCCATAGTTTTGGTGGATTCACCATTTCCAAAGCCATGGAAAGCTTCCCAGAAAAGATTTCAGTGGCTGTATTTGTCACTGCTTTTATGCCTGGTCCAACTCTCAATGCAACCACCATCTTCATTCTTCACTGAGGTACAAATTTTCCATATTCCCAACTTTAGCCATGAGATGATTTATTATGTTTGCTTACACTTTTTTACATGTTTGATACTAAAAATACACTTCATTATAGTCATTCAGTGGAATATTGTCTCGACTTGATAATCGTGTTACGTATGATAATGGTCCTACCAATCCTCCAACCACCTTCAGCTTTGGTCCGAAGTACTTGACGAGTTATCTTTATCAGCTGAGTCCAATTCAGGTAACCAAAGCATAGTGAAAATGAAAAATTGAAATAACTAAACATTGATATCCTGATCATGAGAATAGCTCTTAGCTAACTTGTTTCCCAAATATTACAAGTATCACCTAATCCAAAGCACCAATCTGCTCGATCAAGTACTTAAATACATCAATAATGTGGAACTTTAAACTGTCTTGTTTTCCTTCTCGGTATTAGGATTGGGTATTGGCTACAACAGTAGTACGGCCATTATGCTACTACAGTATGGATGACGTGTCAAAGGAGATAGTTCTTTCAAGCAAAAAGTATGGATCAGTTAGGCGAGTGTTCATTGTGGCCGATGAAGACAAAACTATACCGAAAGAATTTCAACATCGGATGATTGAAAAGAATCCACCAGATGAAGTGAAAGAGATCTCAGACTCTGATCATATGGCCATGATGTCTAAGCCCCAACAACTTTTTACTCTTCTCCTGGGCATTGCTAACAAGTGAAGAACTTCATAATTTTAGCTTAACTCAGCTTGTGATTATATAATTGTAATAACCTTTTTCTTTTTTTAAAAAAAGGGGTAAATTGGTAATTTCAGTCTTTAATAATAGTAATAAAGAGAACTAAAAGGGTGGCAGCCAATCCTATTCTATTGTTGCTGCGTACATGTAGTGAACCTTTTTGAACAGTTGTTTGAACTTATTGAGCCTTATATTGTGGAGTATATTCTTGTGTATATTATTTATGTGTATTCATTGTGCAAATATATTTTTATAATTCTAGTTTTAGGGGTATTAAAGTAGCGAGTCGAGGACTTTTACTGGGTTATATTTATATATAACTCACTCCTTACTTGCATGTCAGTGCAGATACTGTTGTAGAGGATGAGACTTGTGGCTGACAAGTTCATTCATGTGGACTTTGTTGCTGAGGTGAGCCTTCGCATTGTTCGTGAGGCTACTATTTCAGCTCTATTCTTATGTTTTTCTTCTTGGGGTTTGTATGCCCGACAGTTAAACTCATGTCACTCTATTAGATGCTATATGATATTATTGTGGGATTTGGGTCAGAGATATTTTGTTAAGTGACCTTTTTCCTTCCTAAGTTGATATACGATTTTGGTTTGATAGTTATTCCATTTTTATGAGTAGTGATGAGGTTTGATGTTGCACATATTGTATCTCTATGCTTTGATAATTTGGATGCATGTATGGATGTTTGGTTCTCCCGACAGATGATATTGGCGGGTGTCAGTCACATCTAGGGGGTATTTTGGGACGTGACAACTACTCAAAAGAACCCACATTTAGAAAGAATAGATTATGCATACTATGATCATGCTTAGCAAATTTTGTATTTCTCATCCTGCTTTCTCTGAGTCTAGTTTGTCGTCTCCGCTTCCGACAATCCCAGTTCTTACTGCCAATATTCTGCATTTCTGTTCAGGTTTTTGCCTTTTGAGTTGCTGCATTTACTTTCTGGACTTGTAATTGGACTTTAGCCTTATTAACATAGTCAAGAAACTGGTCACTCTCACCATTGGATTTGAGTTTATTACAAACTTCCAGCAAAAACAAGGACTAGGGAAAATTTAACACTGCAGGAAACCTTAGTAACTTCAAGAACCTTAATGTTGAGAACATTCAAATGATGACAATTGTAGTCTATGAGAATCTTGTATTATTAAGGTGGAGGGAATAAAGTGGGGTGGTCTTTTCTTGTAAATGATTTGTGTATCTTTAATCATCAATGAGAAACTACAAAGCTAATGACCTAAGGATCAAACAAGATACATAACTTTGAAAGGTACTAATTACCTGCTCCCATTATTTATTCATCTTAAATTATGTTTCTCATATCTCCATTACTACAGAAGTTCTAAAATTTGCATCAATAATGCATCAAGATGAAAACAAAACCCATCCAATAATTGTAAATAAAGAAATGTAGTAGGTATGTGATATCTTGGCACGGAGTATGCGCTTGAGTCATCGTTACAATTATAAAACCTGTCCAAAACCTGTGTTTGTGATCCTCGCTCTAACTAGAACGTACACCACTACATACCTACCAAATATTTCAGCAATGGTAGAAGTCCATCCAGCAGTCATCCAAGATGTCGAACACAGGCCTAAACTCAGCATAAGTACTGAAGCAGAGGGCATTCCAGTGATTGATCTCTCAATACTGAATTCCCCAGATACAACCAGTGATGCGGAGTTAGCAAGTCTAGTTGCTGAAGTAAGAAATGCATGCAAGAAGTGGGGATTCTTCCAAGTTATCTATCATGGGGTGTCCTTAGAGTGCAGGGAAAAGCTAGAATTGGCATCAAGAAAGCTCTTTGCTTTACCTAAAGAGGAAAAGTTTAAAGTGAAGAGAAATGAGAAGAACTTCATGGGATATTATAATACTGAGCTCACCAAAAAGATTAGGGACTGGAAAGAAGTCTTTGATTTTACCGTGGAGAAAGCAGCTGTAGTCCCACTTTCTAAAGATCCTAATGACAAGGAGCTCAGGGAGTTTAAAAACCAATGGCCTGAGTACCCTCCAGAATTAAGGTAATATTCTCTTTTACACCCACTCATTAATATAGGGTAAAAGGTCAAAATAATATCTTAGCGAAGAAAACTTATTCCAGAATTTGAAAAACACCTAAAAGTTGTTTTTACTCTTTCAGGGAGGTGTGTGAAGAGTATATTCATGAAGTGAGAAAGTTGTCTTACAAGTTAGCAGAACTGATCTGCCTCAGCTTAGGCTTGCCAGCAAAAAGGCTGAATGAGTTCTTTGAAGACCAAATTATTATTGGAAGGCTGAATCATTATCCTCCTTGTCCTATCCCTCATCTTGCTTTAGGAGTTGGTAGACACAAAGATGCAGGTTTATTCACCATTTTGGCTCAAGATGATACCGGAGGGCTTGAAATAAAGAGGAAAACTGATGGTAAATGGATAGGAGTTAAACCTATTCCCAATGCCTACATTGTAAATCTTGGTGACGCTACACAGGTACGCTAAATGATTGTTGATATATACTCAATGAACATTGTATTGTCGTTATATACTAAATTATCACCGTGCTTATGAATTCAGGTCTATAGCAATGGTGAATATGAGAGTGTGGAACATCGGGTGGTGTTGAACACTGAAAAGGGTAGATTTTCAATTCCATTCTTCGTCAATCCATCGCATAGTACATGGATACAACCCTTGGAGGAGATGGTCAGTGATGAGAATCCTCCAAAGTATAACCCCTATAACTGGGGAATGCTTTACACTCATCGCAGAGGAAACGATCCCAAGACGCGTGATAACGAAAACCTTCCAGTTGATCATTTCAAGGCTTGAAACAAATCAATTTTATCTCCAAGTAAATGTGTCATGTGATATAAGTAATAAGATCTTTCTTTTAGTATATCTATGCATGATTGAGTTAACTAATAAATTTCTGTTTAGTTGTAATGAAAACTGTGAATCTCCTGTGTGTGTGAGCCCAGCAAAAAGTGATAATGTGTCACTTCTGCAGTAAAGACAATATAATATTGTAATTGTTTTCATCTTATATTATATTCCTATGTTTGATGTGTGTGTCTATCATGTGCAGATGCCCCCATCTTATCTTTGGCTTAACATGTCATATCATGTAAATATAAAGATCAAATTATACCAGCTTAATCGTCATAAAATGAAGATTCAGAGTTGTTATTAGCTATACTTTACCAAAAGAAATTAATAAATCTCTCTTGATTTTGCTAAAACGAATAAGTAAAATTTTACGATTTAAACTATGTCTGTAGTCAAGTACAAATGAGTAATTGCTGAAACCATCTATTTAGTAAGTCCATTCCAAGACAAGTGCTCTCCTTTTTCGATTTGCCCAGAGCTTCCTATAGCATGTCAAGATAGCGACTGGTTCTTTGGGGAGAGATCGAGAATTCCATAAGTCATGATGTATGCCAAAATTAAAGTTAACGTTATTTCTTTTTATTAATATAAAATTTTATTTTCTTTTAGAACAAAGAATGTGACATAAAACAAAAATCAAGAAATAACAAATTTGTTACTAAAATAAAATAATTTCACAGCATGCGCTGAAGTGGAAAAAGGTTGTATATTTCCACCAAAAAGAAAAAGAAAATTTTCAGTTTGAATTCGTAAAGCTATACTCTTCAAAAAGGTTTCGTGGCAACAATATCTAGCATAATTAGTTTGTTCCTTAAATTTTTAATATTTAATTGGACAAAACTCCAATTACTCCCTTTAGTTTAAAAAAGAATGAATTATTTTAACTTGATAAGAATTTAAAAGAATAAACTATTTTAACTTGATACAGAATTTAAGGACTTAATCTTGTGATCTTACACTAAAGTTACATTAAATATATCAAAATGTCCTTTAATCTGACACATGCAAATTTTTGCCCAAAAAATAAATAGATAAACGGACCAAAAGAAGAAAAGGAGTGTACATTAAATTATTATCCAAAAATAGAGACAAAATAGGCACCTTGTTTCTTCATGGGTCAAACTTACCATTTGGAACTCTCATCATTTTTCTATAAATTTATAGAAGAATTCATAAAGCAAGCAAACAAAACTTCCAAGTTCCAAATCTGGGCCATTCTGCAGTACTTGTTAAATTTGTTCTTTCTTTTCTTGAATACAATGAAGTTGAAGAGACCCCATGTGTGTTTTGTGTTTATCTTGATACTCTTGTCTTATGTTGTATCTGTATACTCTCAGGGTAGTGCTGATACAGATGCTGCAGTGATGCAAGGATTGAAGAAACAGATTAATCCGTCGAGTTCACTCGGCTGGAACGATCCAGACCCCTGTAAGTGGATGAAAGTTCAATGTTCTAAAGATGGTCGTGTAACTAGGATTCAAATAGGGGATCAAGGGCTGAAAGGTTCTCTCCCATCGAATATTAACAACCTTGCAGAATTACAAGTCTTTGAAGTTCAAAGAAATGCATTCACTGGACAGGTCCCGAGTTTTGCTGGGTTGAACTCATTACAGAGGATTCTTCTTAACGACAATGGCTTCACTTCAATTCCTAGTGACTTCTTTGATGGTCTGACTAATTTGCAAAGTGTTTACTTGGATAACAATCCCTTTTTGCCATGGTTCGTACCAGAAAGTCTGAAAAATGCTGCTTCTCTTCAAACTTTCTCTGCTTTTTCAGCAAACATTACCGGGAAAATCCCTGATTTCTTTGGTGGAGATACTTTTCCTAGTTTAATAAATCTGCATTTGTCCTTTAATAATTTGGAGGGTCCAATACTCTCGAGCTTTTCAGGTTCTTCTATCCAATCGTTGTGGTTAAATGGTTATAAAGGCAAGTTGAATGGCTCAATAGCTGTGATACAGAACATGACCGGATTAACTCAGCTCTGGTTGCAAGGAAATGATTTTACAGGCCCTTTGCCTGATTTTTCGGGCTTGACTCAGTTGCAGGATTGCAATTTGAGAGATAGTAGCTACTCAGGTCCAGTGCCAGACTCTTTGGTTAATCTTCCTTCATTAAAGGTGGTTAATTTGACAAACAACTTTTTTCAAGGCCCAACGCCAAAATTTCCATCTTCAGTGCGAGTGGATGTGTTGCCTGATACAAATAGTTTTTGTTTGTCACAGCCTGGTCCTTGTGACCCCCGGGTTGATTCAATGCTGGCTGTGGCTAAGGACTTGGGGTACCCCACGGAGTTTGCTGAGAATTGGAAGGGGAATGATCCTTGTTCGAGTTGGCTGGGCGTAACTTGTGATGGTGGGAACATTACAGTGCTGAATTTTCAGGAAAAGGGACTAACTGGGACAATCTCTCCCAACTACTCGTCCATTACATCGTTACAGAAGTTGATCCTAGCAAACAATTTTCTTACAGGAACTATTCCAAATGAGCTCACATTGCTGCCAAACTTGAGGGAATTGGATGTTTCTAACAATCAACTTTATGGAAAAATTCCACCTTTTAAGAGCACTGTAGTGGTTAAAACTGAAGGCAATGCCAATATTGGGAAAGATACGCCGCCTCAATCTGCAACTGGGACAGTGTAATGTTCAAAGTACTAAGAACAAACTAATGTAATGTTCCATTATTATTGTTGCTTTGGATAACTATTAGATTATATTTATTTCCCTGTGGTGTGTGAGAAAGAGGAGTTTGAAAAAAATTGGTTGTTACATTAGTTACATTGCGCCTTTTCTCCTTCTCTTTCCTGTATTGTCTTATGATGACTTGGTCAAAGGAGTACATACATCAATGTATCGACGAGCTAGAGTTACTTGACCAAAAGATGCAATAGAACTTAAAAGGAGAGTCATAAATACGTTTGAACGTTCTTAAGAAGTAATTGAGTAAACGATTGGTAGTAATTCCACAAGTACTAAAAAGGAAAAGTATCCATGATTGATTTTAAACACTTGAATTACGATATGAAATAAGTTGTTACTTACCACAAATACATATATATATATATTTTTTGGCTATTTACAAATTACAACTATAAGCATAGACATGGAAAAACCCAACCTTGCTTTTAAAAAAGTTCCAAAATCAATTCAAAACATATACCACTCATCAACACAAATCGTTGAAAAAAAATGTATTTTCAAATAAAAATATCTATAAATAATCAATACTTTCGTTTAAATATTCCTTGTAAGTATACATGAGATTGAAATATTGCTACGTAATAATATAAGATGTTTAGACTAAAAATAAATATAAAATCATCATTCGTGGTGTTGGAGCAATGAAGGAAAATGAAGGGCCAAAAAAATGAAGACAAGGCCATAAATTTTGAACATGTACAAATTTTAAAAGGTCAAAAATAGTATTATTAGCATTGGATATATCATTCATTAACCCAACCAAATTAAAACATTGTGTGTACAAATTTTGAAGAGGTTGTAAAAGATAGGAGATCAACGTGTGGATATTTATTTAGAATTTTTAACAGGCTTTGTACTATTTGCATTTACCATATCACATAAATAAGGGGACATTTATTATTTTTTATAAATAAGGTACTTATTTACATATTTCAATATAACATTATGCAAAAACTTGGAGCATTATTAGCCTTGTTCTAATGTGTATTAATTATTGGTATATGTTAAACTTCTTATTTATTCACACCTTTAGTAACCATTAAAATAGGGATTCAGTTAATTATTAAATGTAAATATACTCATCTAAACATGTGCTAGCAGAAATATAGGGATTAAGAAAAAAATAATTATAACACAAGAAAAGGAGTTACAACAAATTAATTTTAAAATACAGCTTATTTCCTCACCTGAATAAGTATTTCAGCCTAGAGGTACTTAAATTTATCAGTTAATTAATATTTACTTAATAATCGATGAGATGATTATTTTGATTTATATTAGCGGCAAACGAACGTCTTATTTCCACACGTGAATATATAATTCAGTCTAGAAGTACTTATAATTTATCATTTAGTTAATATTTAATCAATAATTAATGAGATCATATTTTAAGGGTAAACTAATAATTCAATTTTGTAACAATTCATTTTTAATAACATATGATATGATGACATGATATGTTTGGGCACACTTTAGCATCATCACTTACTATTGACTTGCTTAAATATCAAAAGCAGAATTCAGTTATTGTATTCTCACTGCAATGATTCCTTTGTCTAACTCTCAGCTGCTGAGAGATAATAATTTTGAGATAAAACATGAGATTTAGTCCCCAATTTTATTATAGCCATGAGTAGAATCAGTTAGATTAGAAATTAGTCTTTTACTAAAATGGTGTGATTTGCTATTTGAAATGAAAAATGAAATAGCTTTTTTATGTGTTCCATCATAGTAAACAAACGAGGCCTCAAGGTTCTTGATTTTCGAAAGAGGTCAAAATTCCCTTTTCTTGAAATTTCAGTGATTTAAATTAATTGCAAACTGTTGACTTTGACAGTAATTGTTATCCATTGTTTTCAGTGAAACGGACAATCAGTCTACTTCATAATCTAATGAGTTAATCTATTCTCAATTAATGATGACTCATCAAACATCCAAATTAAAAAGTATTTATCGCTATTAATGTACAAGGAAAAACCACACACATGTCCGATATAAAATGCCCAACAAATAATACTTGGCAACAGTGAAATAAGTTTCAAGGTCAAACACCTCCGGTATCTATCAATTTGACGTTATAATGGACCATATTATATCGGCAAAATTAAGTAGGGGTGGCAGTTGGGTTGAGCTTAGGGAGCATAATATCACTATTTTCAATCCATGCAACTTCCTCCCTTCGTATTTTATTTGACATTTTTTGACTTAACACGGTATTTAAAAAAAAAATTTTTAAAACTTATGGTCTAAAATATTTTTTAGATATTTGTGTGACTGAGAATATTTTACTAAGGGTAAAAAGATTTTAAGGGTAAATTGTTTCCAATTTAAGTAAGATGATATTTTGTTGGGCACGAATCAAAAAGAAAAAATGTCATGTAAAATGGGACGGAAGAAAGTAATATTTTTTTTGCATTTTGTTTCCTCTTTCTTTTTCTTTTTTACTTTGTTTTTTAATTCTAAAACATTCATGTTTAACAAGTTTTATATTTTTAATATTTCCATGTGATTTTTTTTGTCTCAAGCTTTAGAATCTTCTTCTCCAATTCTTTTAGACAAGTGAAAAAATCATTACATGAAAGTCTTTATTTTTATTATAAACAAAAGATATTTTGCTTTGCTCCAATTATCACAAAATCAACCTTGCCGAATTTTATAAAAATTCTCGCTTTAAATATGTCATGGCAGCTTCTAAATTCTCTAAAATAATATTTGAGATAATCAAATAAATGTAGTAGAATTAAATTGAAGCCAGACTAATGAAAAAACAGGATAACTATATTTAATGAGGTGACAAGTGATTTATTTCATAAAATATTTTTCTTTGAATTTAGTTGATATATTTTTTAATTTTGACATTAAAAAGATAGTGGGAATGGTAGAATTATTATCTTGATGATTTTGATCGGTTTAGTATGGACTTTCATAAGAATCAGCTTGTCAATGACATTATTGATGTATGTGATACTGATAAATAATTCTTCAATTTAGGTAGATTTGGTGATTTTTTAAAAAATTATTGAGATAAAAGAAGAATTTTACTTATTGCTTTTGTCCATTGCCACTGCAATCATTGAAAAAGCTTTTTAAATGCATTTCAGTGAATTAATGATGAATTTTTTTAGATGATTGCGTAGCATCTTACGCAGGAAAAAAATGTAGTTTATACGATTTCTAGTGATTCTAATATAAAAAATATTTCAAGAAACCTTGTTGAGTACGATCATAATAATATATTTAAATTATACTTTTAATAATTATTTTATTGTCTTCTTTATGTTAGTTTTAAATTATAGAATCATTATAATTTTTTTTGGTACACCCAACACTTCTCGTAAAACTTTTGACTACACCAATTATATTTCAATCCGTATATTATTGATACCAAAACAATTTTATATCGTTGTCGTTACTTTCAGTTTTATTTTAATTCGTAATTTTCTGTTCCTCTTTTTTTTTAAAATAAAATAAAATTATGGCTTGTCATTTTGCTGTTGTGTTCAAATTTTGTCCCCACACTGAAAATGAGTTCAGTATACAATGAACCCAACAGAAATAATTAGGATTAATTTTATTACTCCTTCCCTCCTAACTTATCAAGTGTAGTTTAAATTCGAGAGTTTGATCTAAATTCTTTTAGAGTAAAATTATTTCTTAACTTCATAAATTGAACAAGTATCATTGAATATTTCAAAATAATATAATAGATAAGTAAAAATGAATGGGGAGAGAGTAATTGATTTCATTAAATATGAAAAAGTGCGAGTTTGCTGAATACCAAAAAAGACATTGAAAGCTAAGTATGGATTAAGATGGTGCATTCATAACGATTTTACTAATTTCAGATGGAGCTAGAAATCAAGTTGATAAGAGTCAATTTCCTACTTTGTTAGTTAAGTATAGTTCTATATGGAAGATGTGTAGGATCCCTCCTATATCTCCTTTTTGCACATGGTAAATTATTACTATTCTTTGGATATTTTCAAAAGTTCTACCGTGTATTATTCAAATTCAGTTGAAATTCTAATATGAAATTCAAACACTAGATGAAAAAGAAAAATACCTATTATTCTTGTAACTTTGAGATTAGGTCTTTGCCCTCCTCTTTCACCTATTTTCTTTTGTATTTGTATGATTGAATAGGCAGGACAAGAGTCATACCATACCAAACCCTAATATCAAGGCTTTATGCTTTGTACATGTTGATGACAATTCATTTTTTTAAATATATCACAGGCCCACCTTCCATGCTCACATAAATTGTAACCTGCCTTATATTTGTCTCGTGATATTTTTATTTTATTTTTCATCTAATATTTGGTGTTTTCATTGAGGTTCGATTAACTTTATTGTACATCATTTTTAAGACAAAGCATTTTCTTATAATATTTAATATTTACATTGACTAAATTCATATTCACATATTATAAGATTCATTTTGAAGATCAACGTTCTCAATATTTCTTTTTTCATTTTAAAAACTTGAATTGAAAACTTATAATTGTACGTGAAGAATCTGATTTATCGATCACAACCCATGTTAGATGCTCATATCCTGCCCCACATTATTGTCATCTCTAAATTGACTAAATCAATATGATATAAGATTCATTTTTGAGATCGACATTCTCAATAATTTTTTTGTCTTTTTAGCGACTTAAAATCAAGACTTTTAATTATTGGTGAAAGGAATATAAATTATCCACCACAACCTATGGTAGATGCTAATATCCTAGCCCACATCATTGTCATCACTAAATTGACGATAAGATTATTGGACTCATTGTAGTAATTACTTACGTTGATGATAAATAATATTCTCTCCGTTCATTTTATGTGATATTCTTTTTTTTTGTGCGTCCCAAAAAGAATGTCAATGTATTCAACAATTTAACTTTAAAATTCTCTTTTTACCCTTAATGAAATGATTCTCAGCCACACTAATATCTAAGAATGATTTTGGACTATAAGTTTTAATTTTTTTTCTTAAACACCGTGTCAAGTCAAAGAATGTCATATAAAATAGAACGGAAGTATTATATTAATATATGATTGATCTCCTTATATTAAATAAATAGAGTAAATTGGATAAATTATAATTTCTTACGTTGATGATAAGTAATAGATTAAACGTATAATAAAAAAATATAATAGTATTAACATATTTATAAGTAGCCGGAAAAGTTAGTATTAAGACGAAAATGTCATTAAAATTATCCTAAAAATTAATTGGTGCATGTCCACACTAAGACCCCACGCGCATGTTGCCAGCTGTAATCATTTATTTTTCTCTCGCTTCATTACCCACAACTCCACACAACAGATTTCGCCCTTTTTGGGAAACACCAAATCCCAGTTACCTTTTTGCACCCTCATATATCCACTATTTTCCATTTTCTAACCCAATCTTTTTTTAAAATTATTTTTTAAAAATTTATAATTGAAATAGAGGGAATAGTATCTACCAATGATTATGATGAAAAGGGTGTTAATCTTGTATTATAATGACATTTTGGGTAAAAGTTTAAATTCATTATAATTTTAGAAGAAAATAAAGAAACAAATATTACCTCCCTTCTTTTTTATTTGTCCCTTCTTAATTTAGGCACTTTCCTTAAGAAATTATTTATTAGAGATTTACTTAATCATTTTTATTAATTGTATTTCATAAGTCTATGTTTGACTAAGATTTTCTACCATTACATCCAGTAATAAAAATAAAATAATATATCTCTTATGATTTGTTAAAATAATTTCACGGTTAAAATTGTCATTAGTGGAAAATTAAAATTATTGTTGTAAAATAAAATAAATTAAGAGCATGGGGTAAAGTGTAAAAAAGCTTGTATATTTAGGTATCAAAACTGCAAATTATGTGTTGCCACTCCTAGTGTCTTGACTTTTTTATCCACTCTATAAAGAAAGCAAACAAAAATTCCAAATTCCCAACCTTTTTCCTCCCCTTTCTTCCCAGAGTCTCCGCCGTTCAATCTGCACACCTTTTTCATTGTCACACTCGACGATTCTTCTTTATCACCCAACATAAAGAAAACCCTAACCCCCTTTTTCAACAAGGAACAAAAAATCAGTTTTTGAGCCATTCTGCAGAATTTTCTTGAACTACTTTTGTGTTTTCTTGAACAGAATGGAGTTGAAGAAACCCCATCTGGGGTTTGTGTGTTTCTTGATACTCTTGTCTTTTGTTGTGTCTGTATACTCTCAGGGCAGTGCTGCTACAGATGCTGCAGTGATGCAAGAATTGAAGAAGGGGATCAATCCACCTAGTTCACTCAGCTGGGACGGCCCAGACCCCTGTAAGTGGGGTAAAGTTCAGTGTACTAAGGATGGTCGCGTAACCAGAATTCAAGTAGGGGATCAAGGGCTGAAGGGTTCTCTTCCACCAGACATGAATAATCTTACGGAATTGCAAGTGTTTGAAGTTCAAAAAAATGGGCTTATTGGGGCGCTGCCGAGTTTTGCTGGGATGAACTCGTTGCAGAGCATTCTTGTTAACAACAATGGGTTTACTTCAATTCCTAGCGACTTTTTTGATGGTATGACTAATTTGCAAAGTGTTTTTGTGGATTACAATCCCTTTTCTCCATGGTCTATACCAGAAAGTTTGAAAAGTGCTGCTTCTCTTAAAACTTTCTCTGCCGTTTCTGCTAATATTACTGGTAAAATCCCTGATTTCTTTGGTGGAGATACCTTTTATAGTTTAACAGATTTGCATTTGTCCTTTAATAGTTTGGAGGGTCCTCTGCCCTCGAGCTTTTCGGGTTCGTCTATCCATACGTTGTGGTTAAATGGTCTACTGTTGAATGGCACAATAGATGTGGTACAGAACATGACTGGATTAACCCAACTCTGGTTTCAAGGCAATAAGCTTACAGGCCCTTTGCCTGATTTTTCGGGCTTGACTCAGTTGCAAGATTGTGATCTGAGAGATAATAGCTTCACTGGTCCAGTGCCAGATTCTCTGATTAATCTTCCGTCATTAAAGGTGGTTAATTTGACAAACAACTTTTTGCAAGGCCCAATACCGAAATTTCCATCTTCAGTGCGAGCGGATATGTTGCCTGATACAAATAGTTTTTGTTCGCCACAGCCTGGCCCTTGTGACTCACGGGTTAACACACTGTTGGCTGTGGCTAAGGATGTGAGATACCCCAGGGAATTTGCTGAGAATTGGAAGGGGAATAATCCTTGTTTGCCTTGGATGGGCATAACTTGTGATGGTGGGAACATTACAGTGGTGAATTTTCAGAAAATGGGACTTAATGGGACAATCTCTCCCAACTACTCGTCCATTACATCTTTACAGAAGTTGATCCTAGCAAACAATTTTCTTACTGGAACTATTCCAGACGAGCTCACGTTGCTGCCAAACCTAAGGGAATTGGATGTTTCTAACAATCAACTTTATGGAAAAATTCCACCGTTTAAGAGCAATATAGTGGTAAAATTTGATGGCAATGTCAATATTGGGAAAGATAAGCCGCCTCCATCTGCACCTGGATCACCTTCTGGGAGCACTCCAAGTTCACCCGATGGGGGTGAAGGTGGACAGACTCATAGTAAAAAATCTTCAACTGGAGTTGTCGTGGGCTCAGTGATAGGTGGTGTTTGTGGTGCGGTTGCCGTCGCTGGATTATTTGTGTTTTGTCTTCGCAGGACTAAGCGCCAGCGCTCTGGTAGAGTTCAGAGTCCACACGCGGTGGTTATTCATCCTCATCATTCAGGATCTGACCAAGATGCTGTTAAGATCACAGTTGCTGGTTCAAGTGTGAATGGAGGGACAACTGATACGTATAGTTGTGGAAGCAGTGCAACTGGGGACTTGCACATTGTTGAGGCCGGTAACATGGTGATTTCCATCCAAGTTTTGAGGAATGTGACTGACAACTTCAGCGAGGATAATATATTGGGGAGAGGTGGATTTGGAACTGTTTACAAGGGGGAGTTACATGATGGAACTAAAATTGCTGTTAAGAGGATGGAATCTGGAGTTATGAGCGAGAAGGGGTTGGATGAGTTCAAGTCTGAGATTGCAGTGCTTACTAAGGTTCGCCACAGGCATTTGGTTGCACTGCTAGGATATTGCTTGGATGGAAATGAGAGGTTACTTGTATATGAATATATGCCACAAGGGACAGTCAGCAGGTATCTGTTCAACTGGAAGGAAGAGGGTATAAAGCCCCTCGAATGGACAAGGAGGCTAATCATTGCACTGGATGTTGCAAGGGGAGTAGAATATCTTCATGGTTTAGCTCAACAGAGCTTCATTCATAGAGATCTGAAGCCGTCAAATATTCTTTTGGGAGATGATATGAGGGCAAAAGTTGCAGATTTTGGACTTGTTCGCCTTGCTCCCGAGGGGAAAACTTCATTGGTTACAAGGTTGGCTGGAACTTTTGGCTATCTTGCACCAGAGTATGCAGGTAAACTTCATCATGTATCCTGTTAATTTTCATTATATTATTGCATCTATTTGCTTACACAAATGAACATATCTTAAATGTATACAAGGCCAATTATATTAAGCTAATAGGCTTAAGAGGGAGACAGAGGAAAAAGGAACTGCTTCCTATCTTGTTTTGGTCTCCTTAGTTTTCCCACAGACCATCAGGGAGGCCTATTCTAGCTGGATCTTTTGGAAGGTTGATATAGCTATCAAGAGGATTTAGGGATTCCAGTAGTATCTTTTTGGTGTGTCTTGAATGAAAGAAATTACAGATGTTTTCTGAAGGGGTCTCAACTTCGAATCACTCTCTAAAATCTAGCTACCTAGTTATTTGCTTAGCTGGATTTTTGTATCCGTTAAATAGTGTTGACACTTTTATTTGGATTCTGTTCGCGCTCTTATGTTTTTAGCTTGGTTCCTTGTTCTGGAGCTAACTCACTTGTACATTTTTGCTATTATCATCACCCTGATGCTCTTTAATGATATCTATTTACTTCATTTAAAAATAGGACAGCGGAACTAAAACCAATACTGAGTTGGGAACATTACCTTTATCAAAAATTAATTAAAGATCCCAATAGAGAGTTGGAGAAGTTTCTGTGGTGGGATTGCAGCAGGACTTATGCTGTATTATATATCTTCAAATGGTGGAGTTGCCAGTCTGAGAACATAAAAATAAGCAGTATGTCTCAAATCGAGGCAAATTTAAATACCTCTGAGAAATTAATGCCTCGACTCTTTGGTTGATAATCAAAACTTCAATCTACTTATTTGATAAGATGTAGGAATACCTGGTAACCTCTCTTATTTCCACAAGTTGGTTATGTTCTATCTGCAATCACTGTTGGCCAAAAAGACTGATAAGCCCCATCTAGGTTTTGTGCTCTTCTGTTGAATGATGGTTTTTTTGTGTTACGGGAGAACACTTGCCTTTCTGATCGTATGTTCATTTTCTTCCTCAATAATAAACCTGTGTTGCTGTTGTTCATTCCTTTAGGCTCAGATCAAGTGTAGTAATGATTGGGTTCTTTCATTTGATTTCTCGTTTACATTTTATTCTCCGGATCCAACTTAAATTCAATTTAATAGCCCTCATCTTGAATTGCATTATTATGAAAGACACTGTTAGCACTTAAAACTATTTTTTTTCATTGGACAGTTACGGGTCGAGTAACCACAAAGATTGATGTGTTTAGCTTTGGTGTAATTTTGATGGAGCTAATTACTGGAAGAAGAGCTCTGGATGAATCTCAGCCCGAGGAAAGCATTCATCTTGTTCCATGGTTCCGCAGAATGCATATAAATAAGGAGACATTCTGTAAGGCCATTGACCACACAATCAATCTTGATGAAGAAACTCTGAGCAGTGTCAGCAAAGTTGCTGAGTTGGCTGGTCACTGCTGTGCTAGGGAACCCCATCAGAGACCAGACATGGGTCATGCTGTCAACGTGCTTTCGTCCCTGGCTGAGCTATGGAAACCAGCAGAAGTGGATGAGGATGAAATATATGGAATTGATTATGACATGACTCTACCTCAAGCTGTTAAGAAGTGGCAGGCTCTCGAGGGAATGAGTGGCATTGACGGCTCTTCTTCATACCTTGGCAGCAGTGAAAATACACAAACAAGTATACCCACTCGGCCATCTGGATTCGCTGATTCATTTACGTCAGTAGATGGACGATAATTTGATCGTCCAACAATACTGGTAGTGGAGCTTTTGGCTTTAATGTATTGGCCCTTTAGAGGGTTGGTTTGTTCATTCGTTGTACTCATCCCTTATATCTATCTTTCCCTTTTTCTACCTGTCTTGGTTATGCAAGATTTTGTTAAGATCCTAGTGACAATATGGAGTTGCTTTCATCCTATTCTTCTTCAACTTTTACTACCCTGTGCAAATATTATCAAGCAATTTCTGATTTCTCATCGACTCTTTTTGTAATTCAATCATATTTTCTGATCTCATTTGAAATATGGTCCAATACTTTGTGGCCACGTTGGCAGGGGCGGAGCTACGTTCATCCAAGGGTGTTCATAATACCCTTCGTTGGAATTTTTTTGAATATATAGTATTAAATATATATATATATATATATATATATATATGTAACACTTTTAATACAAAAATTATTCACTCATATTTTAAAAGTATGAACACTCTTATATTTTAATTTGATATATATATATATAACACTTTTAATACAAAAATTATTTATTCATATTTTAAAAGTATGAACACTCTTGATGAAAATGTCATGCCACTTTGTGGGCAACAAAACCAAAATAAAGCATGGCTGAAGATTTCTTGTCATTATTAGTGTCATGTGATATAAATAATAAAGTAATGTGAAGATCCGTTTTTTGCCAGTTATCTACGATTGGCTAACTAAATGGACGTAACCCTTTTTTCTATTTGTCTACTTGTACTAGAACACTTAATTCACAATTTTTGTAAAATACTTGTATAATTTATTATACAATTTATAATTTTTATATAAAATTTGTATATTTTGCTATATAATACATGCATAATATTTGTATAATTTATTATACAATTCACAATATTTGTATATTTCAGTATACAATTCGCGCACCGTTTATATAATTTGCTATGTAGTTTTCAATGTTTATATATTTGATACAGTTCGTTATACAAACTTAAACTATAAATATATAAAGATGTTAGTCGCAAAAAATAATTATTTCAAATTACAACTGTGATAGCTAATCAATAACTTCACACAATTTTCTCATATAATTATCAAGTTTTCTTATGAATCAATTTCGATTCACATGCAGGTGCAAATCAGCCCAACTTTTAAATGGGATTACTTGGGTTGTGCAGTAATGTTTGTATTAAAATATACAATGTTTTATGATTTTGTAATAAAAGTTGATAATATTTTCTGATTTGATTATGTTATATATTAGTTGATATTTTAAGAGTTTAATAGGATTGTTTATTTATTGCAAATTTAGGGCTAAAGTCAAAATTTTAAAGAGGGTATTACATTTATTTGATATTTTTCATTTATTTTATTTATTAATATTTTTTTTAATTGACAGGAGAAAACTTTTTGTAATATTTTGTAAGACAAGAATAAACATATATAAATTACTACAAATTACATAATAACATAAATGTTTAAATCTCTTTTATTGATTATTATTTTAAAAACTTTTTCAACATAGTCAATTGTTATACAAATTATCAATACTTCTCTAAAAGTATTTAAAAATTATTTAAAACTTACTTGATTCAATATACCAATTAGAGTATCATTTTTTAATTTATATAATTTTTTGTATTATTTTTAATTGAAAAAATCAATATCGTAGTGATTGTTATCTTTAGAAAACAATTCAAAGTTAAGATAATAATTTTTAAAATTCAATTATTTGATAACATAGTTAGTTTGAGCTTGAAATATTTTAGAAAATGTCTCAAAGAATTGAAATATTTAAATATGGTTGATTTAATTTGACAAATTAAGAAACAAAAAGTATCTGCAAGAGATAACCAATAAACTATTACTCCATCTGTTATATTTTAGTTGTCATAGTTTCTATTTTTAGAATCAAACTGTATAAACTTTAACTAACATTTTAATATATATTTATTAACTTTCGAAAAATAACATGACAACTAAAATGGATCAGAGAAATATTTTTTCAATTCATAGTAACAATAAATATTTCCTTTAAAAAAGAATGATTTAGTTTGATTTGACACAAAATTTAAGAAAATAATAAAAAAACTTTTACTTTTTATTATAAATTAAAATTAAGTCAAATATACCAAAATACCCTTAAATCTCATAGCCCCAATATGCCATGTTATCAAAGAAAAAAAATTATTCTTTTCTAATCATACTAAAACTAGAAAATAGATTTATTTTTATATTCTAGAATAGGGTGGGGTATTTTGTTTTTTGTTTTTTCCAAATGTGCTATCCGTCTCATGAAGAAAATGTCTATTAAATGCATCCTTATTTAAAACCAAATCAGTTTCCTACTTGAAAAATAAGTTAATTTATTTCCTATAAATAAAAAAGTTTCCTTCATTTAATCTGATTATTATTGAAGATTCTCTCCTCCCTACTTTCTTCTTCTTTAAATACCTCAAAAGCATGGAGCAAAAAGAGGGGTACCGTTTCTATCCAACTGATTCAGAAGGACTTAAGTTTTTGTTAAGATTTGTGGCGAAGCAAGAGATGGATGATGCTGGATTTATCACCACCAACATAGATGTCTACGGTGAAGAAGATGTTGAAGCCAAATGATCAATAAGTGTTGGTAAACAAGAATTTGAGAGAAAATTCTTCTATTACTTACAAGAATAGATTACAAAACTCTCAACCTCA